>JANAVB010001067.1:20000-244171 GCA_029216955.1 Iris pallida
TCGAAACCAAGGCCGCCATCTTTCGTGGGTTTAGCCATGGTGTCCCAGCTGGCCCAATGGTGCTTGTCCTTGCCATCGTTGTGTCCCCAGAAGAAGTTGGAGAAGAGTTGCTCGATGGTAGTTAAAACTTTTCTGGGTGGGGAGCAAGCCGCTAGGGTGTAAACGGGAATGGATGTAAGGACATGTTTGATCAAAATCATCTTGCCCGCTGGGGATAGCGTAGCGTTGTTCCACCCTTCAAGTTTTCTTCTGATTTTACTCACCAGACTCTCGAAAATGTTCGCGGTGGACCTCTCGTACACCAATGGACAACCGAGATAGGTGAACGGCGGGGTGAGCAACGACGAAAGATGTGATATTGGAGAGAGTGACAGTGTGATCCCGCTTGGACTTGTGGTGGACGTATATCACACTTTTGTTAGGGTTGACCCGTTGACCGGAGCATGATGTATACCTTTGCAGTGTGTTGTGGATAACTTACATGGATTCGACATCTCCGGATTAGAAGATGAGAATATCGTCTGCATAAGCAAGGTGGGTGATGATCAGACAGCCGCTAGTGGTGTGGAAGTGGTGAAAGTTCGTTGTTCTAGCCAACTTGTTCAGGTTTCTGTTGAGGACTTTCGCTGCAATGATGAAGATGGTGGATGATAGGGGGTCTTTTTGCCTGACGCCGCGGCTGGCTTTGAAAAAACCTTCAGGTTGCCCGTTGATTACCGTGGAGAACCAGGAATTGCTTATCGATCTCCAAACAATGTTGGTCCAACTTTCGGAGAAGCCAAAGGCTTTGAAGACCCAAATCATGAATTGCCAGTCGAGTCTGTTGTAGGCCTTTTCCATATCCAGTTTAATAGCTATGTTCCCACCTCTAGCTGGAAACTTCATGCATGTAACCAACTCATGGGCATGTATGATGTTATCATGGATGTTCCTGCCCCGTACGAAGCCGCTCTGCTCTTCAAAAATAATTTTAGAAAGGAGATCAGTCATCCGAGTAGCGATAATCTTGGATATGATTTTATTGGTGAACGTGCAAAGGCTGGTCGGTCGAAAGTCTTTGAATGTTTCTGGATTCTCCTGTTTGGGAATGAGGATCAAGTTAGCACATAAAATAGATCTAGGATATATACCTGGCGCCTTGAAAGAAGGCAATGGCCGCCTCGAGAAGATCAGCTTTGATAATGTCCCAGTATGTGCGAAAGAAGTTTCTCGTAAACTCGTCCGGTCCAGGGGCGCTATGCTCGTTGAGGGCCCAAATCGCTTCCTTGATCTCATGTTCGATGAGGGGGCTTCTAGTCTTACATTGTCGTTATCTTCGACAAGGTGTGGTATCTCCGCGAGGAGTTCTGCATCTCTGGTAATTATGTCCTTGGCGAATAACCGGGAATAGAAGCTGGAAGCTGCCAATTGGATGCTCCGGTGGTCCTTTAGGATGTTCATATTATCGTCGGTGATCTGGTGCAGGGCAAGCTTCTGCCTGCGGCCCTTGACATAGGAGTGGAAGAATTTGGAGTTTTTGTCGCCCTCGCTGCCCCAAGTGAGTCTGACTTTCTGTTTCCAAAATTATGTTTCGATCCGCAGACGGAATTTAAGAAGGGCTCTGGTGAAGTTTAAAGAAGATCTGGCTTCAGGGGATCTATTTGTCACGAATATGGCTTCAGCTCTGGTCACATCGTCTTCCGCTTCTCTCACCGCCTGGAAAATGTCTCCGTATGCTTGTTTACTTCAAGCCGTGAGGGCTTTCCTGGTGGCTTTGAGCTTGTCGGCTATGCGAACGAGGGGGTCGAGGGAGTCAACGTTGCTCCAGGCCTCGCTAACGATGTTCTTGAAGTGCGGATGTTCGCTCCAGAAATTGAGGAAGCGGAATTTCTTTCTCTTATGGTTTGATTTTCTACTGATCTCGATGAGTAGGGGATAGTGGCCTGATTCGGCGGAGTTGAGGTGCGAGAGGTTGGTGATGATATCCAAATCGTTCCAAGAAGAGTTGACAAGGGCGCGGTCCAGACGGTAGTATTGCCTGCGGGAGCCCTCTTGCATGTTGCACCAGGTGAAAATGCTTCCGCTTAAATGGAGGGAGGATAGGTGGGCATTGAAGATGAAGGTGTTAAAGTCAAGCATAGCCGATGGAAGGGGGGCCGGCTGCCAGATTTCTCTTCCCAGCAAGTGACTACGTTGAAGTCCCCGACGAAGATCCAGGGTTTGTTACCGGGGTTGAGATAAAGCAGTTCTTCCCAGAGGTTTCTTCGTTCAGGAATCTCGTAACTGCTGTGAATTATAAACAGAAGCGAGCGGGTCCTGAGAGTAGGGTGATCCACCCAGTAAGTGATGGACTGGGCTAAGTCGTAGACCATTTCCAATTTCATATCGTTGGAGAAGAGGATCCAAATGTCATGGCATCTAGCTATCACCTGATGAAATCTGAGCTGAAGCTTAATAGATTTAAGTTTGTTGGAGGGGATTTTGGGTTCGATGATCACCAAGCTGTCGCAGGAATTATGATGTCATCTCCAACTCCAGGAGTCCTAGAGACTATACTTCCCGAGAAGGAGTTGCCTTTTACAGAATCCCACCCTGATGTCACTGTTCCTTCCGTAGCCCAAACTCCAACTCGTTCTCAAGAGGATTGAGAAATGATAGTGGCTCTCGAAGGCTGTGACTACGGTGATGCATTAATTGAAGATGATTCTACAAGCACCGTTGAAGGAGACCAAGCTTCATTGGAAGTCCCACTGAATCAAGAATTACCGACCGAAGAGGACCGTGCCACTGGTGAAGGTGAAGAGCACCTTGCTGATGATAAGGGGCATCCAAGCCCAAGAGCTGATGATCAGAAAGACAATGACAACCTTGATGATCACCAAGAAGTTGGTGGAAATCAGGCTGTAGCACTTGAAGATGTTGGGATTGATGAAAATCCTAAAACTGATGCTGAGGGGACTCAAACCCTACAGAATAAGTTTTTGGAACCAAGGGAGTGGAAGCGATTGCCCCAACAAACCAAGTAGAGTCAAGGGCCGAAAGCAGTTGTTTCTTGTCAAACGGCTCAGAGGCTGGGATCGGCCAAGCGGCTGTGTCTGAGACTACTATGGCAAGGCTTCGCTCAGATCTAAACATGCCCCGTGAAACCCCATACATACTGCCGAGATCAGGTAATTTTTTTATTTTTATTTACCTTAACTCCTTTGATGATATATAATGACTGTGTATCTTGATCGCAGAGGCTCCCTTGGGGACAATTGCAGTAGCTCCGTCGACCGCCTTCAGTTTTAGCTCAACCCTGGCTCCTTTGGATATAGGGACTAATACAGGAGAAGGAAGCTCCTCCATGATGCCAGTGCTCAGATCTCTTGAGGCACAATCTGTGATTCCTCTAGCTGCTGCAGAAGGAGGGGTTCAGGTAGAAGCGGCTACTCCTGGCATATCAGCGATGAATAGGGTCGTCGTTGAAGCATATACCAATGCTTTCTTCACCTCTCTGGGGCCTCTAATTCAGATGGTCATGGAAAATGACCAACCTTATGAGTCAGTAAGGGGCCCTTCCTCCTTCATCATTGGAGCTATCCGCAAGATCGGTGATCTGGACAGAGTCAACTATTTAGATCATATCTTGAATGAGCTTGAAGAATCCATCATGTCTTCTAAATATCTAACAAGAGGAAATATCCAAAAGCTCGTAGATGCTGAATGCGAAGCGATGGCTCGTGAGGCTGCAACACGAAAGGCTGACTTTGAAGCTTCTGTGGTGGCTTTCTCACGACGCTCTACAGAGTTGGAATCTCGCATTGTCTAGATAACTTCTTCTGTTGAGCGTCATAAGACTGAAGCTACAGAGAAAGAGAAAGAAGCTACTGAATGCCAAGCTCGCCTCCGGGATTTAGAAATAGAAATGGCCCGGCTCCAAGAAGCATTCAAAGCGACTCGATGACGTGAAGATGAGGTATTGGAAATGCATCAAATTGCTACGAGCCAATTAGATGACCTGAGGAGGCAACGTGATGTACTTATCCAAACTGAAGGAGCAGAACTGGAACGTCGAGCTGACTCGCTACAACCATTTGATCCAGAGTCTGGGAGAGCTCTAGCTAGGCAGAGGGTACTCGACTCCAGAATAGAGAGAGCTGAGAATCTGAAGAGACTGATCGTCGATCTTAGTACTCAGTCTTCCCAGTGTAGCGATCTATAGAAGCTTTTGTCTTTTTGTTGTCTTTCACATGATGTACTTTTTGACATTTTGAACATTATTGAAATAAAAGTTAATGCTCTTTTTTGTCGATCCATTCCTTATTATATATCTATAGTAGATATAAGTAATAGATAAGAATAGGAAACTATGTTCAGAGGTACCGGACATGACATATCTCCTTAGAAAGTAACAATACTAATTATATTTGTTCAGAGGTAATGTGGACGTGACCGAATATAATTCATAGAATATTGTCATTTCAAGAGACGACTTTACCAGAGGTAATGTGGACATAATAGGTCGCTGATGTAAATAATATAATTCAGAGGTAATGTGGTCGTGAATTTATGTATCTATTGATTATGTTCAAGTCAGCTGGGACTCAAAGATAGGATATCTTTTAAAACAACTAGGTTCTAAAAGATGAGGTTTGTGTTAAGGTGACACGATCTGGATATACTCCACTGGAGATTTTGAAGATTTATTGTTTGAGGTTTTATTTACAAAAGAGTGAATAAAAGATAATAACACGGTATTTTGGGGTGTAAACAATATTCAAAAGATGTTTTGTACATTCTTCAAACATAGTATTTTTTTAAGAATTTGCCATTGATGGGCATCATAGCAACTCGGCCATCCATACCAGTTAGTTGATAAGCTCCATTTGAGAAAACCTTGCTTACAACATAGGGACCTTCCCATTTCGCTTCGAATTTGCCATTGCTCATGTGTGTCATAGTTATAGGACGTCTAACAGTAAGGACTAATTTGCCTTTTTGGAATGCTCGTACTTTGACTTTACGGTTGAAAGCTTTTGAGATACGAGCCTGATATAGCTCGATATGTTGTTGAGCTAATAGCCGCTTTTCGTCAAGCGCTTCAAGCTCCTGAAGTTGAAGACGATCATTGTTTTCTGTCGTTAGCTCATTGGCAATTATAATCCTTAGGGAGGGGATTTGAATTTCCAATGGTTGGACAGCTTCGCATCCATACATCAACGAGAAAGGTGTGCAACCGGTTGGAGTGCTATAGTTGTACGATACGCCTATAGACATTCTCCAAGCTTTTCACTCTAGTTTCTCTTTATTGGTTGAAATGAATTTCTTGAGAAACTTGATGATAATTTTATTGAATGCTTCACCCAGACCGTTAGCTGCAGGATTATAGGTCGTGGAAGCAACATCGTTGATTCTGTTGTCATCACAAAACCGAGTAAACATTTGACTGATGAATTGTGGTCCATTATCATGAATGATTCGTCGAGGAATGCCGAATCTTTGTATCACATGATGTTTGATGAAGTTGATGACGCTGCTGGTCTTGACTTTAGATAAAGGTATGGCTTCCGCCCATTTCGAGAAGTAATCGGTTATAGCTAATATAAACCAATGTCCTCTAGATGACGATGGATTGATAGGAACAATGATATCCATACCTCAAGCTTCAAAGGGCCATGATGCGGCAGTCAAGTGAAGGAACTCCGACGGTTGGTGGATAAAATCTGCATGGATTTGACATGCTCGACATTTCCTTGCATATTCAATGGCATTTGATACCATAGTGGGCTAGTAGTAGCCCATACGTCGGATACGATCCTGTAACTTAGGACCGGACTGATGCATACCATATACACCATCGTGAGCTTCGCGTAGTATTTGTTTTGCTTCATCTCCCGCAAGACAGCGTAAGAGTAGACTATCAAATGTTCGCCGATAGAGGGTCTTGGAGGTGTGATTATAATAAAACCTGAGTGATCGTCTACGGATTGTTATAGCTTCCTTAGGATCTTCAGGTAAAATGTCATGTACCACGAAGTCAATGAAAGGAGCTCTCCAGTCTTCACTAATGACGTTGATTTCAGTTGAATTGCTGGACTCAATATTTGAGTTATTTTCGATCAAAAATAACTGCCTGTTAGTGATGACAATCATATGTTGCCTTCTCACTGGGATTGCTAATATGGCTGCCAGATTAGCCAATATATCAGCCTTCGTATTGCATGCCCGACGTATATGTTTAATGAAGAAGCCCTTGAACGATGTAGCCAGTCTAACTGCTGCTTCATGGTATGGGATGAGATCCTGGTGACGAACTTCATACTTGCCTCTAACCTGATTGACGATCAGTTTAGAGTCTCCATATACTTCAAGATATTTAATATCCAATTGTTTAGCCAATTGGAGACCAATGAGCAGAGAGTTGTATTCAGCTACGTTGTTGGAATACGACTCATCTAAAGAATAAGCTCTTTGAATAGCTAATCCTTCTGGCAATACGAGGACGATTCCAAATCCAATGACAATGGCACCTTTTGGTCCGATTCTGGATGCGCCGTCCAAGAATAGACGCCATGCAAGAATTTCTTCTGAAATCGTGTTGGATTCCAAAGTTTAATCCGGAATCTCGTCATAGAGTTTAGACATCTCCAGAATTGGATGAGCCGCGAGGAAGTCAGCTAAGGCTTGACCCTTAACATACTTTTGTGGGACATAGGCCATATCATATTGTGCTAACAATATGGCCCATGTCGTAAGTCTAGAATTGAGTGTACTAGGCTTCTTCATCAAGATCCGGAGAGGGTTAACTCTGGAGATAACATGAATAGTCTGGCCTGTGATATGATGTCTGGTTTTCTGAACAGCAAACATCAAAGCTAGGTACTCTTTTTCCACCGGGCTGTATCGATGTTCTGTTAGGGTTATATACTAAAAGCATCACTTTTGTAGTAACCTTATCTCCTTAAATTTTGAATAAGAATCATATGGGCAAATGTTTGCATATTGTATTTGTTGCAAGTGTTAATATAAATGTCTGATATTCTATATTGTAGATAATATGGTGTGTGTGGTGTCACACAGAAGATCTTATTATCAGTTCCCTATGTAGTATATAAATAGTTCACAACCTAGATGGACTTGGACAATCTATTGGAAAGGTTGTAGTGTAATCTGGTATTAGTCTATCTTGACTATAGGTTTACACTAGTACACTTTGTGTGTATTGAACAGGACCACTTGAGGTTGTTCTCTTTGTTACATAAGTGAACAAACACCTCTGTTATTATGGATGCTTGGCTCTTAATTCGGATATAATAATAGACATGTATATGCAGTGTACATTACTTTGACCCATGAAAGAGTGAGATTCATTATGGGTCAACAACCTCTATGAATTAGGAAATACATCGTATATATGATGGATTGTTGATTATAAATGGAATCTATGTCCCGATACATCGAGTTGATGATGACCCCTTAAGGAGCTCATAAGGATTGTCATATAAACCTTGCAGGTGGATTATATCTGACATGACAAATAAAGTTGAGCGGTACTACTTAAGGGTAAAAGATGTCGAATCAATGTAGTTGTCAGTAAGTTAATTTGATCGACGGACATTCGATATATTAACATGGGGAGCAAAACGAACATATAATAAAAGGAGCCCACAAACATAATTTGGAATTGGGGAGGTAGTGCAACAATAGCTCATTAGTGGACCGAGCTATTGTTAATGGGCCTGGATTGTGTGTTCGGGCTGAAACGGGATATCCAGTTCCGTTAGGAGGCCAAACCCTAATTTCTCCTCATGGTCCCTGTCGTAGCCTATATATATCCTCTATTCTCTGGCCGCCAAATAACTGATCAGAAATCTAAAGCTTTCTCTAAATTCGTGATTCACGTAAGGAGAGAAAGAGAGGGCTACCAAGGAGAAGAAAATGTTGGGAGATCGTCGCTCACACGACGTCCAACTCGAGGAAGGAATACGTGAAGAAGATCTTGGGGTCGTCGGCTCGTGATTGCCAGGAACTACTTGTATTCTTCCCACCGCATGTATAATTCGTGAACCCTAGTTTCCGCCTATGAAGGGTTAGAACACGTATTAAATCTATTTAACTTTCTATCGATCAATATGCACACCGAAGTAAGGGTCTTGGGAATCCCCAGTTCCATCAATTGGTATCAGAGCCACTTTGGATCTGCGTATTGATTGACACGTCCATGTTGTCCAATAAAACCTGTGCTGTATAATAGTCGGTAGATGTGGATCTGTTCTAACTTGGTTTTGCAGGCATCTTAGATCCAACTATTATGGTCCAATGCATGTTTTGATTGTGTTGTTTAAACTACGGACATGTCGTGGATGTTGTTGCTGCTGTGGATGTAATTAAAATCATGAGGGTTGATCGTGCTTATTATTATTATTTTTAATCTAGATTATGTGTAAACTCCTTCGGGAGGCATAGGATTGATGTAATTTTAATTATTTTTTATCAATCGTGATGGCGGTGGTGGCTGTTTCTGACGCCGGACGAGATGCTGGTTTTAAGCAGTCCAGATGCAAACAGATAATTTTCAATGAAGGAATCGACAGCCAAAACCTAAAAAAACTAATAGATGGATATTTTTCTCCAGATTTTGGATTCGGATAGTTGAGGACGGAGCAGAAAAGATGACCATAATAGTTGAATATTTTTCTCTTATTTGTTGTCATTTTACTTTTTCTGATTATGCATGTCTATTATTGTGTGGATTTTTTTGGAAAACTAAGCCTACATTAATAATGGACAACATGGACATAATATCAACTAGTAGAAAAACCCTCGTTGTTAAATAACTAAGTGGAAGAGGATATTTATTTAGTATAAATCCTGTGGCCTCCATTACTGGTTTGTAGGTGATGTAATTATACTTGCGCGTTGGCTTTAGTGCCTTCCTCCATATCGGATGAGTATAATTATGGATCACCAGTACAAACTTCCTTAGGGATAATTGTAGAAAGTTACCTAGTATGTGTTCACTTCTCCATCTGAAGGAACTCATTACAAGGTAATGGACTTAGTATTAAGTAATGGTATACACTTAGATACAAATAATGGTATCCTCCCCATCGGAGTCACTGCTATTATTTGTATGACCAGAGCACGACCAACATATTAATTTTATTTGTCATAAAGTTATGTTGACATGATAGTAAAATTAATAGGTAGTACCTACTTCAACAAAGTTGAATTTGTATACGTCCATACTATTGTGGCATGCTAAATTCATGATATTCAAGGTGTTGGTAAATTTCTATTTAATTAATTCAAAAAAAAATTGCCCTACATAATTTTTATTTATGTGATTCTCAGGATTTTCAAAAATGGGTTCTTTCAGTCCACTTATGGTGATTCTTAAAGAAAACCAACTTACTGGACCTAATTATATTGACTGGAAACGTAATCTGGACATTGTCTTGACTGCTGAGGAGTACAAATATGTACTTGTTGAGGAATGCCCACCTAAGCCTGATGCTAACTCTGATGAAGAGGTCAAAGAGGCTTATAAGAAGTGGAAAAAGACAGATGAGATGGCACGATGTTACATTCTGGCATCTATGTCAAATGTACTACAACATCAGCATCAGGTCATGGCCACGGCTTATGATATGATGTATAACCTCAAGGAACTCTTCGGACATCAGAGTAGAGCAGCTAGGCAATTTGCTATGAAGTATTTGATGAATACAAAAATGGCTGAGGGTACACTAGTAAGGGATCATGTTCTCAAGATGATGGGTCATCTGAATGAGATGGAGATCCTTGGAGCTAAAATCGATGGGAAATCCCAGGTCGATATCATTCTCGGGACTCTGCCTAAAAGTTTTGACAATTCTGCCTTAATTACAACATGAACAAAAGGTTGTATAGTTTGGCAGAACTTGCAAAAGAGGTTCAGTATGCTGAATCTCCCTTTAGGCAGAGTGGTCATGTTTTTGTTTCTGAAAAGGCTTCTACTTCTAAGCTAAAAGGCGGTAAGAAGAAGAATAACATTCAGAAACAGGCAAACTCAGCAAAGAAGGGCATGGGACCTCAAGGCGCGGTGAAAAAGCCGAAAGGCAAATGTTTCAAGTGTAAAGGGTCAGAACATTGGAAGACTGATTGTCCACTTCTCAAACAATGGAACAAAGAAGATATATCTCATTTACTAGTAGTTGAAACATGTTTAGCGGTGTTATCTACCGGCACCTGGTGTGTAGATACAGGATCCACTAATCATGTCTGTAATACATTACAGGGGTTCCAGGAAACCAGACGGCTCAGTAATGGAGAGATATGCTTGTTCATGGGTGATGCTACAAAAGTAGCAGTAGTTGCATTAGGAGATGTTACTTTATCTTTTGGTAGAAATAAGTCTTTGACATTGAGAGATTGTCTTTATGCACCTTCACTTAGAAGGAATTTAGTTTTTGTTTCTATGTTAAGGATGGATATTCAGTTTATTTTAATGACAATATTGTTATTAGATAGAATAAACATTTTATCTGTTCTGGTGCATTGGTTGATAATCTGTATGTCATTAATCCTATTTCGCCCACAATGCAACTTATGAAAATAAATAATATGTCATCTAACTTAAATAAGAGTGTAGAAGCATGGAAAAGAATAGGAATTTCTATGCGGCCCACAAATAGCAGGGAGCCTTATGCGGTTCGAAATCAGCCTAAGCAGCTAGTCATGATTACTCTAACATAAAGGCGACAGCTCTGACAGAGATGATGGCTCTGACATAAAGACACGACGTGACATGCTCCTAAAAAGACAAGAAAATCATCATGATATCCGACACAGTCCACAATTCCAAAGAAGATTCTTTATGCGGATTGCCTATGCGATCTTCATGCGGCTCAGTCATGAGACAACTCTCATGCGGCTCGGTTATGAAACAACCTTCATGCGGCCCGGTTATGAGATGTCCTTCTGCGGCTAAGTTATAAGACAACCCTCATGCGGCCCTGTCATGAGACACTCTTCATGCGGCTCGACCTTCATGCGTCCCGGTCATGAGACACTCTTCATACGGCTCGGCTATGGGATAGTCCTTCATGCGGCTCAGCCAAGATGCATCATTCATGCGGCTCGCCATAGAGTAGCGGTTGGGACACATGGCAGAAATTGACCAAGTCTTAACAGTTTGGATTTAGTCCCTCGATGCTCTACTAGCACAAAACAATGATGTAGGGCATGAACAAGCTATCTATTACCTTAGCCGAATGATGATAGGACCTGAGCATAATAGATACACCGCCGTGGAGAAGGAGTGTCTCGCTTTGGTGTTCGCTATTCAGAAGACGCGACACTATGTTACAGGACAGACCATCCATGTTATATCACGAGTCAACCCCCTCAGGGTCCTCATGACCAAACCAGGTGCACTCAGCACTCGCCTCGCTACCTACACGATATTATTGTCTCCCTAGGACATGATCTTCGTCCTGCAGAAGGCTGTTAAAGGTCAAGCTCTGGCAGACTTTTTAGCGGCCCATCCAGGTTCGGAGTCAACCAGAATATATAAAGAGATCCAGACGAGGTTGCCAATTCAAGTATGGCTTCCCATGATACCGTCTGGCGAATGTTCTTCGACGGTGCTTCAAGAA
Source organism: Iris pallida (assembly GCA_029216955.1). Taxonomy (NCBI): domain Eukaryota; kingdom Viridiplantae; phylum Streptophyta; class Magnoliopsida; order Asparagales; family Iridaceae; genus Iris; species Iris pallida. The sequence goes on from JANAVB010001067.1 coordinate 31,601, forward strand.
CCGGACCCAAGGGCAATATCGTCGTTGGGGTTGGAGTGATACTGATTTCTCCCTCTGGATTGGTGATCAATCGGGCATACTCACTCACGGAACCTTGTTCAAACAACGTGGCCCAGTACAACGCCTTCATTATCAGCCTCCGACTTACAAAGGAACTGGGGGTAGAGTACTTGGAAGCATATGACGATTCACAGTTAATCGTTAATCAGATTCGGGGTTCTTATGAAGTTCGCCATGAAGACATGATCCCTTATCATCAAATAGCAATCGCTATCATTACGTCCCTGAAAGGATTCTTCATAGAACATGTTCCCAGACTCCAGAACATCGAAGCCGATGCCTTAGCAGGTCTTGCTGCTTCCTTGGCAGTTCCAAATCATACTCATCATTTGGTTGACGTAATAGGCCATGAATTGGTTTGTCCTAAGAACAACGTACAATTTGCTGTGAGTTACTCTGCCCTGGCGGTAGAAGAAACACAAGACTGGAGACTTTCGTTTATTAACTTCGTAGTCTATGGTATCTTGCCGGAAAATCCGAAAGAGGCCACTTCTATTAGAAGATGCTCTCTCAGATTCTTCTACGACACAGAGACAAAAATGCTGTATCGGCGATCCTATGATGGATTACTGCTCCGGTGTTTGTCAAATACGGAAGCCCAAGAAGCCGTGCACGAAGCTCACGATGGCATTTGCGGGGCCCATCAACCTAGCCCGAATTATATGACCGCCTTCGCCGGATGGGCTATTACTGGCCTACGATGGTAGCAGATGTGATAGACTATGCAAGAAAGTGTAAAGCTTGTCAGGTCCACGCAGATTTCATACACCAACCATCCGAATTCCTACATCCGACGGTGGCATCCTGGCCATTTGAGACATGGGGAATGGATATCATTGGTCCAATCAGCCCGCCTTCATCCAGAGGACATCGTTTTATACTGGCAATTACAAACTACTTCTCCAAATGGGCGGAAGCTGTTCCGCTTGTAGAAGTGAAGACATCAAACGTGATCAACTTTGTCAAGCATCATGTCATCTATCGCTTTGGACTACCTCGAAGAATCATCCATGACAATGGTCCGCAGTTCGCAAGCCATGCCTTCTATCAGTTTTACGACAAATACCGAATTTAGAATGTTGCTTCAACACCATATAACCCGACGACTAATGGTCTGGCTGAAGCATTCAATAAAACAATAATCAAGCTTCTCAAGAAGTTCGTGTCGTCAAACAAACGCGACTGGAATGAAAAGCTTGGCGAATGCTTATGGGCATACCGTACTACAGTCCGAACGGCCACTGGGAACACACCATTCTCTTTGGTATACGAAAGTGAGGCAGTTCTCCCATTGGAAACTCAAATCCCCTCGCTCCGCATCGCCCTCACTTACCGACTAACGACGGATGATAACTACCGTCGTCGACTACAAGAATTGGAAGCCTTAGATGAAAAGTGCCTGCTAGCTCAACAACGAATTGAGCTTTGCCAAGCCCGCATCTCTGGAGCCTTCAACAAAAAGGTCATGCTGAGAACATTCCAAGTAGGCGGTCTCGTCTTGGCAGTTCGGAGGCCGATGGTTATGACTCATAAAACCGTCGGCAAGTTCCAGCCCAAGTGGGAGGGCCCATTTATCATCGAGGCTGTATTCTCCAATGGTGCTTACCGTCTCGTAAAGCAAAATGGAGACTTGCTCATGATGCCCATCAACGACAAGTTCCTGAAGAAGTATTATGTCTAAACGACACCCTCCAAATCAACTAAATTGTTGAAGTTATGTACCCTTCGGTACAGCTGAACTTACACTCCGGATACCCCAAATGAATTCATATCGCATCTTCTGGGTAGCAAGTCATGTATGATCATACCTCTGAACTTTCTCCTTAGAAGAACATTTTCCTCAGAATCTATTACCCGTGCTTTCAGTGCATAAAAAGGGGTAACAAGTCCACAAAATTCCCGAAACAACCACGTCGATGTCACCTCTGAGTTGTTTCTCTTCCATCACAAACAAATCATCCCTTACGTAGAACTTCCACGTCCATATTACCTCTGAGTTGTTCTACGTACCCTTTATTGAGTACACTCCTGCCACGTCCTCATTACCTCTGAGTAGGAAGTCTCCGTTGTGAAACCCTCATATTTGCCACGTCCTCATTACCTCTGAGTAAGTATGTTGGGTTTCTCTCGACTTATTATCCGTAACCAAAACCATAATAGGCCCACAAATGTCCACAATTGACCACAAATGTCCACAATTGACCACAAATGTCCACAGTTGACCACAAATGTCCGCAGCTGACCACAAATATTGTACTAGGTCCTCTAGTACATGCACCTCTTTTCCCTCCATCACATGTCTCTGGAGCCCAGTTGTTCCATGGCATTCCTTCGTCCAATACCAAGAACTTCCGTGTCTACCTCATCACGGAGTTGTTCTATGTATCTACATTGAGCCTGCCCCTACCATGTCCTCAGTACCACTGAGTAGGAAGGTTCTATCATCAAACCTCATGTTTACCACGTTCAAGTAAATATGTTGGGTTTCTCTATCGAACTTATTATCCATACCTAAAACTGAGGTATGCCAAGGATAATAGGTCCACAGAAAGTCCCCCAGTGGGGCAAGTATCGTAACACCAAAAAAACTATACGAACACAACAAATACCATAAATAAAGAATGAAGTAAACATATTCATTCATTTAAAATCAAAGGTTCTACATTTTTCTGGGACCAAATCACTATAAAAAAATGGAGGGATATAATAATAAAAGAGAGAAAAATCCGATCACGGCTCGGCGACGCACAGTTCTCTGAGACGGTCCTTCAGCTTGCTCGTCGACCGCTCAATCCTCAGGGTGGCCTGGCGCTCAGCCTCTTGAGTCAACTTCTCTGCATCCTCCAGATGCGCATGTGCCTGCCAACCGTCTTCAAGTTTCTTTAGTGCACGCTCCAAGGCAGCAGAGGTTCGTGTGACCTGGTCGGTCTCCCAGAAAATTAGCTCCTTATCTTTGCGGGAAGCGTGGAGCTCAGATTCTAAAGAAGCCAATTTCCCTTGAAGCTGGAGGATCTGCTCGTTGGTGTCGGCTATCCCACGAGATGCGGCCTCTTCCCGAGCGATACAGTCCTCTCCTCTGCGGCTTAGTTGATCGTACTTTAGAGATAGATCTTGAAGGTCCTTCACTAGAGCAGACTTGGACGTATCCCGTACTGTCCTTACCTTTTCCATGGCTGTTATAAGGAAGGCGCGCTCCTGATCTATTGCTAAAGACATATCGACTTACCGCAGTCCTTGAAACTGAGCCAAGAGCTGATCAGCTTCTACTAATTTGGGCTCCAGGAGCTCGACCATCCCTGCCCCGCCGGGGAGTGTTCTGAGGAGTTCAATCTGACCGCGGGCACATTGACGAGCCAATACGAAAGATGTCCCTCTCTCCAGGGAAGCTTCGACCCCTCGTTTCAGATGGCGGTAGAAACTATCAATCGCATCCTTCGACGATTCATCTAGAACTTCCGAAGAAGACGGTGTCAAAGGAAGAGTGGCTGGCAGAGTTGAAGACGGTTGTGAAGAAGATGCACCAGAACTTGATGCCCCTATCACTAAGAATACAAGTTCCGAGCGATAGGACGCCTGGATAGCAGTCATCTCCTCCTCCACAGCCCGAAGGATTCGAAGACTGGGCAGTGCAGAAAGGTCAACCTCCGGTGATAGAGTTACATTAACCGAGGTAGGTGCAGGGACCATTTCTCCATGCCCCGGCAGTTCCACTACGTCTCCTCCTGAACTCGACCCGGCAAGAGGTCCCTCGATAGTAGTTGGAGGAGGAGGCATACTTTCTTCCACTAGATCCCCTCTGGTGACTTCTTCCCCGATGATGTCCGTCGTCGACAGCGAAGGAGGAGGACCTGTATGTCCGGAGCAACCATCGATCAACTTAACCCGAAGGATATAAAGATAGAGCAAATGAACCTCCTCACTAGTCAAGACATGACATAGCTTACCAGGGGAGGGTCGCCGAGGCTGAGGCTCACTCACAGCCACCGTATCCTCTTCAACGGCGACACTTGAGCCAATTGCAGCTGCTTCCTCTGCCCTAGCCGCCCCGGAGGTGGATACAACTGGATCAGCATCAACTGACTGAGGTTCAGCAACCTCGGGGACTGATTCAGTAAAGCCCACAGCGTCCCTAGTGGGGATATCAACAGCAGGAGGAATCTCAGCCGTCGCCGGAGCGACCGTGGTGGTAGGAAGTTCATCAGTCATAGCACCAATTAAGGTGGCTATAGCCGGGTCAACCTCAGAGGCGGTAGCCGGCTCTGGGGAGTTCACTTCTCCTGACGCCTACAAAGGAAAGGAAAATGATCAGATTATATTTCAGAAAGGAAGAACTAAAAAGATGGTCGTAACTCGATTCACCTCCGAAACGGCTTCGACGTTCTCACTTCTCTCCCTAATGCTCGGCCCGCGAGGCTTGACCGCGGCCCATTTTTGGGAGTAAGTTATGGCGCCGGCAGAGGATTCATGCGTGCTTCATTTTCGTGAAAGACTAGGCGCAGTAGGGGGAAGATCTGCTACCGAATCGTCTGCAGGAAGAGGCAAGTTATCAGGGTCATCCTCTTCGTCCACGTTGATAGACTCCGAGTCAGACACATCAACTGTCCTCCCCTTCTTGGTCCTTGGCTTCTCCTCCAAGCCAGTACCAATAATGAAGCTGGTACTTGGGTCAAAATCTCTTGGGGGCTTATTCACCATAACATGGTATAAGGCTGCCATGTACAAAATGTGTCCCGACTCTCTAGCATCGAGAATGGAGAAGCTGGCACGGGTGTGAACCGCGCTATAATAGTGCCAAGCCCAGATGCCGTCAAGAATGCTACCCTCAAAACCCAGACAGGAGCTGGGATTGTCCAAGAACATTTGACTGTACCTAAATTGTCGAAAGAATCGACTGGGTAGGTCAGGCTCCAAAAAGACAGAATTACGGTTACGATACACTAGATGTGCAGGGCGAATGTTCTGCAACCAGAGGAGCATCTTCTCGAACAAGAATTGGGAAGATACAACACCATCAAGATGCACGTCTCTTACTTCTTCGTCAGTAAAATGAGGAACAGACACGAAGAAGGAATATCTGTCCACTCGTGCCAGCGCCATCCGACAGGCTGGCATGGTAGTGTACTCCCAGGGCATACGGCGGTACTGGAAGATGAAGGCATCATCAGCAGTCACGTCATCCTCTGGGCCAGGCCTCATCAAAGACGGACAATGCATCAACAGCCACCCCATCAGATAATGATAGGGCAGCTCGATTTGTTCAAAATCCTTCGTCGTATCGCGGGCAATGACTTTGGACGAGAAGGCACGGAGGCCACGATATATGCTGCATACCATGGCGGGGAGTAGAGTTAGTATGGCCCTAAAGACTAGCTTCACCGCAAGAAGGATCAGGTTACGGCTGATTCTCTCAATAGCACCAGCCCCTCCCGAAACTACACAGTTCCGTAGCCACACCATCAGAAATCCTGCCAGGAGAGCCTTATCAGACATCTTCTGGGTATCTTGATAAAAGTAATTAAAGGTGTCAGATTGGCTCCCAAATCTGTCACCCGTGGTCTTCACCCTCTTGGTAGTCAACACCTGGTTCTGCACCTCCTTACGGGTTCGAGGACTTCGGGGAGAAACCCGGCCAGAGGCGCCTAGCTCAAAAAGGTAACTGAGCTAGGTCTTGGTGTGAGGAAGGTTCCTTTCCGAGCTATCGTTCTTCTTCTTCGACATCTGTTGGCACGTGCTATGGTGACATAGCAGTTTCCGGTAAACAGCCACAAAACCCGGGAACCTTCGCTCCAATTCTTCGAATTCTTCATTCGTAGGGGTATACACCTCAAAAACTTCATATCCCCAGGGCAGCTTGGAGACTTCACGCATCTTGTGGAGAGCGAGTCCTATTTTCCTTCCGGGTGTAAAGAAGGTCCCCGTACGACGGTTGTACATCTCAAGAAGAGCCATGAACAGCTTCTTGTTTATGGGCAGACCATAACAAGTGCTCCGTATGGCATGATAAAGGCCAATCTCGAGCAGGAGTTCCTTGTATGTCCGCAAGATCCACGAGGTCAAGTTGATCCATGAAGGGGTGGGGTTCATCCAGTTCAGCAGCGACAGCCGACCAGTAGGGTAGGACCCCTTTTGAGCAATCTGGTTCATAAAAGTGTCAGCTTGGAAGAACCGGAAGTTGGGACCCTGCACGTTTATGAAGCTGCCCGGGGCCAACCCCATCGCAAAGAAGCTGATCGGTATCTTGCTTGCAACTACCGACCTCGAGGCTTTATTATAGTGAATATCACCCACGAACATCCCCTGCTGGCTCAGGGTTAAAGAGTCCACCATTTTTTGTCGATGGGCAGCATATTGAACCAGGACAATGGAAAATGACGTTCCATCTGAGGATATGAATCGTCATCCCGTTGGAAGAAAAACTCCAACTTTCAGATAAATCTAGAACGCTGGAGTTCTTTACAGTTAGGGCATCCCCAAAGAGGAACGCGGGTTTCAGATGTGTGCCCCCTAATTTCCCAAATCATGCCCAAGAGAAAGAAGAAGGATTGGTTTCTGATATCCCTCAGCCTGTCCTCAGATTGATCTTTAGTGATTTAGGCTGACACATAATCGACCACTTGGTCGAACCTCACATCCACAACAAATTGAGCTTGACCTACCAGAAGCTCTCCCGAAGGATTGATCGGCAACTTCACTGAAAAGAAAAAAGAAAGAAGTCAGAAGATAGCCAGAGAAAACCACTTAATGTTTTCTGAGCTTATGCGGCTCTGTTGGGTGGGTTTTCATGCGGCCCAGTTCATAAGGTGCTTATGCGGTCATGAGACGTTTCTCATGCAGCTCGGTCGTGAGATGCCTCTCATGCGGCTCAGTCATGAGAAGTCTCTCATGCGGCCCGGTCATGAAGCAACTCTCATGCGACTCGGTCATGAAACATCTCTCCTGCAGCTCAGTCATGAGACATCTTTTATGCGGCTCGGCCATGAGGCATCTCTCATGCGGCTCAGTCATGAGACATCTCTCAAGCGGCTCGAACATGAAGCATACCCCATACGGCTCAGTCATGAGGCGTTCATGCGGCCCATACGGCACAGCTTATGTGGATTCATCACACAGAACTTGAACAGTTCAGTGAAGACAAAAAAAAGCATCAACTATGCCGAGGCATAACAGAGAAAGGCCCGCGCATAAAACATGTGACATAGCCATTGTGGTTAGGGTTTGGACTCATGCAGTTTCTTCCCAACGCTCTTACCATTAATAGGAGGATGAACGTCGGGGTGAATCGAACTCGTCGTGTTCGACGAGGAGGCAAGTACCCTTCGCTGCAGCACTGGAAGAAGCCTTGGGAGCCATCGATGATCGAGAGAAGAGAAGACGGCGACTAGGGCAATAAAAAGTTGGAAGAAGGAAAGAAGGAACCTCTCTCCTCAAAAACTACTCGTACTTATAGGCTGGCAGAGGCATGTAAATCGATAGACACCGCTTCGAATTTTGTGCTGCCTAAAAGATAAAGACGACTCTTGGGATTCTATCCCCTTAGCAAAAGACGGCTCCAAATCATCAAAGCAAATCTAAGGTAATTAATGCTGAAGTAATAGGATGCCCACGTGGCACAAATACAGTATGCGGCCAGAGAGAAGCCTATGCGGCATGAAGAGCTTATGCGGACATACCTATGCTTCTTATTTAAAGTATTTCAATTTTACAAATTGAAAACTTTGAAGGGGGTTTTGTAGAAGCATGGAAAAGAATAGGAATTTCTATGCGGACCAAAATCAACATGAAACTTCATGCGGCTCAAAATCTCTGGGAGCTTCATACGGCTCAGAAAGCTTCATGCGGCCCACAAATAGCAGGGAGCCTTATGCGGTTCGAAATCAGCCTAAGCAGCTAGTCATGATTACTCTGACATAAAGGCGACAGCTCTGACAAAGATGATGGCTCTGACATAAAGACAAGACGTGACATGCTCCTAAAAAGACGAGAAAATTATCATGATATCCGGCACAGTCCACAATTCCAAAGAAGATTCTTTATGCGGATCGCCTATGCGACCTTCATACGGCTCAGTCATGAGACAACTCTCATGCGGCTCGGTTATGAAACGACCTTCATGCGGCCCGGTTATGAGACGTCCTTCATGCGGCTAAGTTATGAGACGACCCTCATGCGGCCCGGTCATGAGACACTCTTCATGCGGCTCGACCTTCATGCGGCCCGGTCATGAGACACTCTTTATGCGGCTCGGTTATGGGACAGTCCTTCATGCGGCTCAGCCAAGATGCATCATTCATGCGGCTCGTCACAGAGTAGTGGTTGGGACATGTGGCAGAAATTGACCAAGTCTTAGCAGTTTGAATTTAGTGCAACAAACAGATCATGATCAATCTTAACCAATCCCCAGCTGCCCACTTCTCGAGGCACAGTTACAAGGATGTGGCCCAAAATTAACCACGTGGCTGTACACCCCATTACTCATGAATTCCTATAAATAGCAAGGTGCTATTCCCTTGCACACACACACAGAGAGATATACACACACCCAGGCAGAGAGAGAGCATTTCTTCACCGGAGCCGAGGTTGCGTTCGATCGTCCAAGGAGTAAGGCAGAGTTGATAGCACTTTCCCAAGCCTCTATCGTCACCCCCCAGAATCAAAACTAAACAATTGTACTTAGATTGCTTTTCCTAGGTTTTGTTTCTAGGCTCTATTTTGTACAAGCGAGTTTGTAATTGTGAATCAAGTTCAGTCCTCCCATAAAACTGTTCTGTTCTACGACGATCAATGACAAACAAAGAGAAAAGAACCTTCTTGTATGAACCAAACATATCTTTGGCACTTGCGATTGGGGTATATTAACCTAAGAAGGATTCAAAGACTGGTTGAAGATGGACCTTTGAGTTCATTGGAAGTGGAGGCACTACCAGTCTGTGAATCCTGCTTGGAAGGTAAAATAACCAAAAGGCCTTTTATGGCAAAGGGGTATAGGGCCAAAGATGTGTTGGAATTGGTTCATTCTGATTTGTGTGGACCCATGACTATCCAAGCTAGAGGTGGCTTTGAATATTTTGTCACATTTATTGGCGATTGTTCAAGGTATAGATACATTTATTTGATGTGCTGTAAGTCTGAGTGCTTTGAGAAATTCAAAGAGTACAAGGCTGAAACGGAGAAATGTCATAGAAAATGTATCAAGTTATTACGATCAGATCGTGGTGGCGAGTACCTCTTTGGAGAGTTTAGGGTTATTTATCAGAGGCTGGGATTACATCCCAATTGACTGCACCTGGAACGCCCCAGCAGAATGGTGTAGCCGAAAGAAGGAATAGAACTCTTATGGAGATGGTTAGATCAATGATGAGTTATTCGGATTTACCAGATTCATTTTGGGGATAAGCCTTAGAGACTACAGCTTATATTTTGGTGGCTTCCTTCACGAAAGTTTTCTTCATGTCTCTGGAGCCCTTAGTTCATAGAGTAATGGAGAGAGAAGATGTTCCTTTTAGTACCATCAGAACTCCCTCTTCATTTTTGATTGGAGGCGGGACCTTCTAGCCGTCTGAATTTGAGAATGATTAAGGTTTTACCCTTAGACAAAATGTCAACCTAAGGGACTATCTATTCTCAAGAAACCAATTGTTGTGGGTCTCTAATTATTTGCTTGAAGCTTGCTTTAACTAGCAACCCTTAAGCCTTAACCCAACCTTTCCTTGACCAAAGCCCACAGTTTAGACATGAGATGAATAGACAAAGGTGAGGACAATCATTTACCATGACTATGATAGACACCCATCCCGAGATTGGTTTCCGACAAATTTTACCCTAGTTATGTAAATTTTATTATTAAGACCTAACTAGTATTGGAACACCACAGTCACTAGCTTAGCCAATACCATAGCTTAAATACCCTGTCATATTATGATCTATCAGTTATCAAAAGCAATACATGATCACTACAGCCCATACCACTAGAACTCTTGTGACAATAGTCTGGCAGGCTTGACGCAAATAAAAATTTATGCCATAGTTGTTAGAAATATTTTTGCCTTAGAGTTGGTTACCCCCGTCGATACCTCTTGTATTCTATGGACAAGTAGATCGTTCTATTTTATCGGCCATGTGTCATTGTACACACTCGTTTTCTGCTTATTGAGGAACGATCCTTGACTTGACTTATACCTACCGTATCCCGTTACGCCGTGCCTTATTCTTTATTAACAAGAGTCGAGGTACAAAATCTGGACTTTGGAATTCTTCTAACCTCATTATTCCTAAAACCATGTCCTAGCTTCTAAGGCAAGTAGACTGTAAGCCTTCTAAAAATCTTAGGATACTGATTGATTAGAATAATTTCCATTAGGATGATAATTAGTGCCCCCATAGACTCCCACTTTTTATTTAGATTATTTTGTGTTCCCGGCCGTGTCATTAATATTCGGAGCATGAGACCAGTTGTTACCTTCCAACAAATTTTATATGCAAGATCTAGACGACTCCACCTTTATGTAGACATATCATGTCCCACTCAAATACGTCCCCTTGTACCCTATTTTTATGGTACAACTTTCAGGTCAAAAGGACTAGCTATAACCCTTACCATAATACTGGTATACTTCCTGACTTCCATTAGAGCCTCAACCCCGACTCAATTCCTTCGACCCAATATATGGTTGTGATCTACTCGAAGTCCACTACGCACATGCCACTAGTGTGCCACCAAATTGAGGCCTTATGTGCTACTTAAACACAAAAGGCACTGAAGATACATTTTTGGGCTTTAGAGACCTAGCTAACAAACCTGACTGGCAACTAGCTCAACCACTTGGGTTGTAACCTATTCTAGGTTACCCTAACCTAATAGAAATAGTTTTATCTTAGGATCTTGTCCAGTCAATATAGATTGAAATCCAAAGCTCATTCAACCAACGAGGGATGTCCAAATAGGGAACCCATTAAGACCCAGTAAAACCCATCCCTGCATACCACCATATTTGGACTATAAAACCGAACTATTTGAAATAGGTCCCTATACCTACTATGAAGTCTCCACCTCTTAGAATGTGATGTCATTCGTAACCATTATTCCATCTACCTAGACGTCGCGATACGATCTTGTATTGCATTTATATCCCTTGCTCGTGTGTTTAGATAACCATGGAAAAGATCACAATCTTGATTTCTCAAAATTTTGTTCTATTATGGAACCTTGTTTAGATTAATTTCGAGAACGGAACTTCTGTATTACATGGATTGCAAGACCATCTAAGAAACGAAGGGTTCTACGATGTAGCAAGTGACTGGACTAGGGTAGCCCATCTAGCAAATAAGTCAATGGTTCGTAAACTACCTTTCTATCTGCATCATTGGATACTCTCTACCGCTCTTGAAACTTCATATTTGCTCTCGATTATTCTTCCTTATCTTCCCGTCCTTCCTATTTCAGAGCGACGAATGGTCATGCCTATTAGAATTTATCAATATTTCTTAGCTACTTGTGTAAATTTGTTGCTTATTAAATTTTGGGTTGCTTGATAGATAGGAAAGGATTGTAGATGCCTTATGCTATAGATATCGGTTGGTAGTTACTTCTAGCAATTACCTGAAAGGTTACAATGGTATGATGTCATATGTTTGAAGGGGTAGTGTGACCAAAGGTGGGTAGAAGTCCTCGAGGATTTGTAGTTACGAAATGACTAGGAGGAGGATATAAACTATTAGGAGGAATTAAATTTAAGGAGATTAAGGTAATAGTAGGCCTCCTTTTGAATTTTATGGAGTAATTATGAATTAGAATTTCGATGATGAAATTATTTTAAGGTGGGTAGATTTGTATCTCCCCTTCCCGAAAATTTTGAAATATTTTTATTATTATTTATTTTATTTAAATGGTGATTTTAGATTTTTATAAATAATTAATTAGTTAATTATTACGGTAGATGATTTTAGTCATGGTAAAGAATTAGAGTACAGGGCGACTAGGAAAACCAGGCCAAGTTACGACATAACCTCTATAGATGTCTTAATTATTTATTAATTATATTATTGACTTATAGGAGACCCGGTTATGCCAATTTAGTCCGGACTGGACCCGGACCGGACCAAGCCCATGTGGGCATGCAGCGAGACCAAAGACACCAGTGTAAACATATTTATGTATGTGCAAATACTTTGTATATATTTTGGGAAATGCCAAATAATTTCTAAATATAAATTATACATATAATATAGATATTAATAAGTTCAGTTGGTATTTCAGAGTATTGATACGATTTTCTGGAGCCCAGTAATGGGGTATACGATATATCTGCCTAGAAACTACTATGGAATTATTTTAATTACTATTAGAATTATTATTATTAATAATGTTATTATTGTGGTTATTAAGTATAAATTATTTATTATTACTAGTTATTATTATTTATTCTTTATCAAAGATATATATAAATATATGTGTATATATTTATGTAGGCCTAAAATGGATCTAGACTAGAAAATGGTATTATGGAGTATTTAGACATATTTATATGTAATATATATATATATATATATATATATATATATATATATATATATATATATATATATATATATATATATATATATATATATATATATATATATATTGCATATAAGAATTAAATAGAAAAAAGAAAAAGAGAAAACAAAACAAAAATCACCCACGACCACCACCCTCTAAATCCCAGCCCAGCAAACCCGACCCCCCTGTACACACAGCCGTATATATATATATATATATATATATATATATATATATATATATATATATATATATATATATATAAGAACGAAGTGAAAGCGAGAGAGAGGTTGAGAAAACTCTAACCCTAACTCGAACCCACGCCCCTAGGATCGCCCTCGACCTCAGGCGCACCACCCGCGACCGTGCACTGCCGCACGAGTCGCCGGAGTCAGCCGGCCTTACGTGCGACTTGGGACAGCGCCCAGCAGCAGATGTGCCACTTCGTCGCGGGAATTCTTCGCGCACGGTGGATCATTTCTCGAACTGTTTGATCTGGTACGACCATAACATAACCCTCTGTATAACTCTTCAATTAGGTTTAATTATACTGCCTTTGATTTATCGAGAAATCGATTCGAAATCGACCAAAAGTCTGTTCAAAAATAGAACCCGAAATAGTCCAAACCCCTGATTTGGAAGGCGACAAATCGCCAATCCTTTGACTGTCTCAAAATTGTGTTTAAATAGCTTTATAGACAACCTATAGGCCTTCACAAACGTTTTTACAGAAGCCAAAACCATCGACTACGTGTCGAGAAATCGAATCCCAAAATTGACCAAAAAACTATTTTAAAATATTAAAAATATAGAAAATTTCTTCGGTACGACGTGCGTCCCGCCAATCTGGGCGACGTAGTCGCGAACTGAAAGCATCGAAAGGTGCGTATTGGCTTTGTGGACGTGTGGACTTTGACGGAATTCAAATTGGTCACGTGTGCGCGACAAATTTGATGCGTATCTGTCAAAATTCACCGTATCGGCCTCTGTGCAAATTTCTCAATTAATTTGTGCACGTTCATCAGATCGAGGCAAAACTTGCGCCAACAGGATCATATCATTTTTCTGGTCCTGTATGCCAAGTTTGGTCCGATTCTGAGACAGTTGAACAGATCATCGTTTTGCGGGCCCACGGTCTGACTCAACGGGCGATTTTGTGCACGGCCTGCCGGAATCCAACTTTGGACATACCGTTGGGTTCATATCAAAAAATCAGACCTGTAGACATATAGTTTGACAACTTTAGAGACCATAGACTTTGGCCCGCTTTTCGGTGCAAAGCGGGTCCAACGGCGGACACCGTTTTGACCCAAAATTATCGTTTTGCCCCTGTGTTCAGAATTGGACTTAAGGACAAGCAATCCTAGCTAATTTGACTATTCTGAAAATGTTGGTATTGTTTATTTCAGCATCCGAAGACTTTTGCATGTGTTGACTGTTGTGGCTTACTGAGTGGTATAGTATTATCGGTTTCACCAGCACAGGACCTCAGGCGAGTACATCTCTGATAGTTTTTGTATTTCATTATCTCTATACTTCTTGTATTTAATAATGTTTTATATTGATATCACGTTGATTCTTGACACGCTTGTCACACGAGATAGTATTATGGATTCTTGCATGTTGTTCGTGACCAATATATTTTCGTGTTCGTGACCTGTTTGAATCCATGGGTACCAGCCGGGCGGGGAAGTACATTAGTAGACATGTAAACATACACAGAAATATCCCATGTGTCTATTCTTGAATAATAACAGCTGCACACGACACGTGCAGGGTGCCAGATTTACCCCTTAGCCGTTTACATGTCGAAAGTGTATTTCAAATCACTTGTTAGATATAGTCTTGCTATATTACAGTTTCTTGTCATTGCTTGTCTTGTGTACCATGTCTTCCTGTTTTACTCGTATGATTCCTACCATGATTTCCTGTTTATCCACTTATCATGTATCTCAGTATTATTACAGATTTATGGATTTCGTCATTTATTGATTCTGTTGTGAGAATGTACTCGTACCATTCCCGACTGGAAACCAATATTTTTTAGGTTTAGCCACGATCACTCTTAGCACTGGGAAGGCATGGGTATGCTGAGGTCAACCTAGATAGTTGAATTAGTTTTTTTTCTATTTTGTGAGAGATTGTATTTTCTAGCAAATGTTGAGTTGTGAAACCTTGAAATTTGTAGACTTGATTTAATAATGTGAATGAGCAATAAATGTATATTTTTTGATTTTGAGCATCTTGGCCGTGACAGCTTTCTACCGCCGACTCTGTGGCATAGGTTGGCTTGGACACGTCTCGTATCCGAAAAGCGGGTGCGGGTCGTGACAGGGAGGTAGTGCAAAATTAGCTCATTAGTGGACCGAGCTATTGTTAATGGGCCTGGATTGTGTGTTCGGGCTGAAC
Source organism: Iris pallida (assembly GCA_029216955.1). Taxonomy (NCBI): domain Eukaryota; kingdom Viridiplantae; phylum Streptophyta; class Magnoliopsida; order Asparagales; family Iridaceae; genus Iris; species Iris pallida. Next base: position 46,605 of record JANAVB010001067.1, read on the forward strand.
ACGGGATATCCAGTTCCGTTAAGAGGCCTAACCCTAATTTCTCCTCATGGTCCCTGCCGTAGCCTATATATATCCTCTATTCTCTGGCCGCCAAATAACTGATTAGAAATTTGAAGCTTTCTCTAAATTCGTGATTCACGTAAGGAGAGAAAGAGAGGGCTGCCAAGGAGAAGAAAAGGTTGGGAGATCGTCGTCCACACGACGTCCAACTCGAGGAAGGAATATGTGCAGAAGATCTTGGGGTCGTCCGCTTGAGATTGCCAGGAACTACTTGTCTTCTTCCCACCGTAGGTATAATTTATGAACCCTAGTTTTCGCCTATGATGGGTTAGAACACGTATTAAATCTATTTAACTTTCTATCGATCAATATGCACACCGAAGTAAGGGTCCTAGGAATCCCTAGTTCCATCATGTTCAGCCCCGATCAATGTGCGACTGAGATAATAGATATCATGCTCATGACCTTCTTTGTTCTTCTGAGCTAGTAAAGCACCCAATGAATGATCCATTGCTCGAACATACATCATGAAGGGTATTCCTGAGACTGGAGGCACTAGAACTGGAGGGTTCATCAAGTACCACTTTATGTCTTCAAATGCTTGCTGGCATTCTTCAGTCCAAATGAAAGACACACCTTTCTTCATGAGTTGAGTGAACGGTCTACAGCGTCCAGAGAGATTTGAGATGAATCTCCTGATATATGCAAGCCGCCCCTGGAATACATGTAGCTCTTTTAGGTTGCGTGGAGGATGCATCATTTGAATGGCTTTGATTTTCTCAGGGTCAACGTGTATACCTTTAGAGGTAATAACGAATCCGAAAATTTTAAAAATTTTGGGAGTCTTTTTACTGTCTTTTTACTATCTTTTTAGTGCATAGCCTTGAGATAGTGTCCATGTTTGCATGTCCTAGCATCATGTGCCATAGCCATCTTTCATCTCAATTGGCTACTAGGCAATTTCCTGCACTGTTAGTTCGATCTACAAAGAAAACATAAATATTGCCTTCTCTGATCCCTTCATATACGGGAATCCCAGTAGACATCTCATATATAGAACATTTGTCTTTCACAGAATTGTTGCCATAACCATTATTTGCCAAATGACTTATGCTCAATAGGTTATGTTTCAATTCTGTGACTAGACAAACGTCTTTTTTTTCTGGGTAGGAAAACATACCAATAGTACCTATTCCTATAATATCACCTTGAAGATTATTGCCAAAGGAAACATACCTACTAAAAGAAAATGTAGCATTTACGGCGCGCAAATATGTGTGTCGTAAAAGAGTAGTTTTTTTTTTGTCTTTTTTTATGACGTGTTTGACATGCACGCCGTAATTGAAGACTCATTTACGGCATGCATTTTTGTGCATTGTAATTGAAGACTCATTTACGGCATGCATTTTTGCATGTTTTTAATTAAAGGCTCATTTACGACATGCATTTTTTGGTGTTGTAAATGATGGCTCATTTACGGCATACGTTTTTGTGCATTGTAATTGAAGACTCATTTATGTCATGCATTTTTGTGCGTTGTAATTTAAGACTCAAATTCCTGGTAAATTTTTTTATAAAAATAAAAAATTAAAAAGAACAAAACTGAAAACATAACAACAAAAAACTTTAAAAAAATAAAAAAAATCATTCTTAAAAAATGAAAAAAATAAAAACTATCGATTTTTTTTTCAAAAAAAGGAGAAAAGCAAAAAAACCAAAACAATAAATAAATAAGAATTTTTTAAAATAATATATAAAAAATTATAGTAGAGCAAAATAGTATCAGAAAATAATAAATAAATTAATAAATTTGCGCATTGTGAAATAATACACATTTACGGCGTGCTTCAGCATGTTGTGAAAGATTTTTTTTTAGTTTCCCTCCTTGTAAATTTTTTCCAATTAAAATTTTTAGATTTCCGCACAAATTTCACATGCGTTTTTCATTTCCCTCCTACGTTTTTTTCATTTCAAAACTATGTTATCATTTCCCGCACAAATTTTCAGATTCCCGCACAAATTTCACATGTTGTAATTGTTTGCATTTCAAAACTTTTCTCCACTTAAAATTTTCAAATTTCCGCACAAATTTCATATGCATTTTTTATTTCCCTCTTATGTTTTCATTTTCCTCCTACGTTTTTTTATTTCAAAACTATATTTTCATTCCCCGTACAATTTTTCAGATTCCCTCACAAATTTCACACGTTATAATTGTTTTAATTTCAAAACTTTTCCACCTATGATTTCATTTCATAATTTCAAAACAAATTTCACACGAACAAAATTTAAGAGGCATTGCACAATAAAAATCCAGACACAAAGTGAGCTTCTCAATATAATTATCATAAATGGAGAGCTAGAATAGATGCTCCTCATATTCATTATATTTACAGAAACTACATAACTCAAAATTGTATTATGTGTTAGAAAGTAAGAGTTTCAGTTATGGAGATCAAAGCATAAAGCCATTTGAAAAATACAAATGAACTATAAAACGAATTCTACCAGAAAGTAATCTTAAACAAAACAAACAACAAATAAAGAATGAGATGAAATGTGCAGTACGAAACTTTTCTAAACATAAACATAAGGAGGTTAAATGGATGAAAATTTTGGTATCGCTTGATACGCCATTCCAGACATTCCCCTAATGACGAGCAATGCAAGCTAATGCACTAGAGCAACAAAAAGTAAATGAATGATTAAAAACAAAAAATCCACCAAATGGCATCCGTAAACAAATGCATCATTATGTATCACCCTATATGCCAAGCTTTTCTCTCTTTATATGAGATTCCATCTCTTTTCCTATCCATCGTATTAAGAACCACCAAACTTTTCTTTCTTTCCTTCTTTTTTAAGAACCACCATGTTACCAACGTTTTGTCGAGCCCTTTTTCCTTTTGCATTCCCCCTGACGGTGGCTTCGAGTAGCAGGCGCTTGTCGCATCCAGACGAGCGTCGATCTTCTCGGCTGTGGCGAGAAGACCGCCTTCCTCCCATCGGTCCTCCTCCTCTCTACTCGGAAAGCACTCCCCAACTTCCTCTCCCCGAAACTCCTCAGCTCCCTCCCGGCCTCCACTCCTACCTCCTTCACGTCAGCCCCCTCCACTTGTAAGAATAGAACTCTTTCTTTCTTGCCTACCACAAGTTTGACGAAATGATCCTAACACAAATTCTTTCACAGTTACAACTGCCCCCGCAGAAGTCCATTTCCTCCATCGGCTACCTGTCCCGAGTGTCCGCGCGAGAAGCCCACGTCTTTGTTGCCTCATCGAGGGACTCCATCGAATGCCTCCTGGAGTTCCAGGCGAGCAACAAGCACGATGCCTCCTCCGAGACTCCCAGCGGGCAACGGCTGGTTCGTTAGTTAGTTTTTAGGAATTAAGAATATTATTTTTTGGTGTTGGTTATGATTTTTTTCTGTTCTTTTTTGTTAGATGAAGCCTTCAGAGTATCTAGAGATGGTCTCGGCTTTGAGACTAGAGCATGGGCTATAGCATGGCGGACGAGGTGTGGCTTGACGACTGCCTCGCTCTTGCCGAGGTCGGCAATTAATTTGTAATGGCAGCTTGTTGCACAAATACGAAGAATATACACAGTACTGGCTTGGTAACATGGAAAAGTCATTCATTTTTGTGCTAAAACGTTTGTAATATATTTTCGACGGGTCATGATGTATTGTTCTACTGGAAATTAGATTTGTTCCATTTCTCAATTATAGTGTTGATGTACTCTGTTTCATTCATGAGCTTTTCTAGTACCTCACATATTAAAATTAATTAATAAAATTATTTTTATTTTGAAAAATGTCATTTAGATTCAAAAAATAATTAATTATTTAAGAGTGTCATTTATAGCAATTAAATTCACATTGTTATTAATTATTTAAGACGGTCATTTATAGTGTTCAAATTCTCATACCGTGTGTACCACAGTATGTGCAAGTGATTTTTGAAATTGTGTTCTTGGTTGTGTTGACAAATTTTTTGTGTATCTTTCTTGGAAACCTGTATGTGAAAGCATGATTGTGAGAAACGTGTTGCTTATGTGCTTTCCTTGGTTTAGTCATTTGTGGTATATGCTTGGTACTAGGACTAACCTTAGGTCGTGTAACAAGGATGACCTGTTTGCCTAACTTGATCTCTAACTTTTTAGAGATTGCACAAGACTCCTCGAATTTAGCAATCATATCCGTGAGTCTTTGCTCAGTGACTAGGTGTCTCTTCTTCTCTATGTCATAAAGTTCTTGCACCTTGACATAGTCTCTTTCTTTCTTCTCGATGGTGAGGATAGCCTCATGATAGTACAAGCTAATTTTAGCTATTTTCTCCGTGTCACCAGTAATAGATGTCTCTTTAATATCTTCAATAAGATTAGACAATCTAGCTACTTTAGTTGTGTATGCCTTAATCTCTTTACGAGATTGTTTATACTTGTCTAACACATTTCTATGCTCTTCAAGTAGTTTGCTAAAGGCATTTTCTAACTCATCGAAAGTAATATCGTCATAAAAAGGATTCTCGGTTACCTTTTCGTATGCCATTAGACATACATTTGCACTGTTGATGGGTCTGTCATCCTCTTCTGACTCACTAGCCTCACTTTTGTGCCAGATGCTGGTATTTGCGTACTTCCGACCAGTTGTAGCTATTCTGCTTGATCTCGATCGATCATATGGACTGCCTTTTTTTGATAGTAGACAGTCCTTCTTCATATGCCCTGACTTCTTACACACAAAGCAGATAATTTCTTCTTTATTGCTTTCGTGGATGTCCTTCTTTTTCGGTTTGATCGCTCAAACTTTAAGAACTTTATGAAGTTTTTGACCAGCAGGGCATGTTCAATACAATTGGAATCTTCTTCGTCAGAATCATTGTATGAGACTCTTTTGGCTTGAGCTTTGAAGGCAATTGATTTTTCTATGGGAGTTACTTCTTCAAAGTCTTGTAGGTCCAGCTTATGGGTCATGAGCTTGCCCATCAGTGTCTCCAATATCATCGTGGTAAGGTCGTTTTCTTCTATGATCATGGTGGCCTTCGGGTTCCAGTTCTTTGTGAGAGCCCATAGTACCTTCATGATCTTCTTATGATTTTTTTTAACCTTTACCAAGAGATTGTAAGAGATTAGTAATATCAAGGAAACGAGTGAACATCTATGTAATTGACTCACCGGGTTCTATCTTGAAAGGCTCATATTCCTGTGTCAATCTACTGATTTTGGATTCCTTCACTTGGAAAGTCCCTTCATGAGTTACCTTAAGAAGTCTCCAAATTTTATTAGATGTCGTACAGGTTGATACTCGATTTTGTCAATTGCACAAAATAGTGCATTGATTGCTCGTGTATCTAGACTAGCCTGTGTCTTTTCATGCTCAGTGTATTTGTTATGGGGATTGTCTACTACAATACCATCAATCACTGTTCTAGGCAGTTTTTTTGTAACCGTCTATAACTATCGACCAAAGATCGAAGTCCAGTGACTTTAGAAAGAAACTCATCCATGTTTTCCAGTAGGTATAATTTGTTCCATCAAATAGTGGGGGTCTATTTGTCGATTGTCCTTCACCATTGAATATAGCTTTAGCGGCTGCAATAGATATATATACTCTCTAGATGGTTATGTATATGTATAACCAGCTCTGATACCAATTGTAGGACCGTTGAGCACCTCTAAGGGGGGTGAATAGAGTGTATGCGTGTGCAGCAAAAAATATCACCAACTAAAAATTTAAACTTCTATATACTATGGCAGGTAAAAGCAAATGATATGACAATAAAAAATTGCAGTAAAGTAAGAGTCAAAAGATTAAACTTAGTGACATAATGATATATATTGGTTTTCCTCTGAGAGGACTAGTCCAGTCTCGAGTACTCTTCCTCGATGTTCAACTATGGCACAAGCTAATTGAGAGCTTGTAATCTCTTATAATACCGTGCTTGGCGACAAGCGCACGACCGACTCCAGAGGCGATATAAAAACTGGAACATTTTCTGAATAAAGCCTCCGATACAACTCTTCAACACCAAACTATAGATTAAACAGAAACTGTAGTGGCTTGGCTAAGAGTAGTATATGCTTGATTTAAAAGTCTAGCTCATAGAAAACACTTAGGAATGAATAGAGAAGAGAAGATTGAATGAATGAGTGATTTGGAAATGTGAAAGTTCTTCTCTATTTATAGTATTTTTGTAGACCAAATTCGGGCAGAGTTCGGATGCAGAAATCTTGCATTCAAATGTTGGATGCAGATTTAGAGGGAACAAATTCAAAATCAAATTGAACTGACCTAGACCGAACTCGGGCTGAGTTCTGGCCGAGTTCTGCTAGGGTCAGGAAAGAACTGTTTGGGCCAATTTTGGTTTGGGTTTTGGGCTTTTTAGTATGTGGACTTTTGGATATGTATTTATGGATAGGTAGGCAATAATTTTTGTGGACTGAGAAACCCTAAGCCAGTACCGATCATAACCAATCTTACATATTCTTCCTAGACTCAATAAAAAATAAAATGACAGAAGAAATAGGAAAAAGACTTGATCTTGATTTCAGTGCTTTGGGTTCTTGATGACGATGCGATGTTTGTACTTTGTAGCAGTAGGACGCAGATTTAGGTTGCATACATTCTTCTGATTTGAAACCTGTAAACCTTGTAGCAGTATATGTATTTTGCATATCGACCAAAGTTGACGTTGATTATCAAAATCAGGTATAATCATTAACCAATGGGCCAACACTCTTCACCCCCCCTTCCGACGGTGCCCTCAACCGAAGTCGACGATTGGCCCTACAGGGGTGTTGTCTTGACGGGGGTTGCTTTGCATCCTTTTGTTTCTTCTTCCCTTTATTACACTGAGCTGCCTCGTGCCTTTGATGCAAGCATGTGGAGCTAAAAATAGGGTGGCTCTCATAAACCATTTTTTGCCAGTAGCTACAGTTGTGCGGCAGCATCACACGAATGCTGCTCTCTTTGGGGGTTCGGAGGTCTCGCTCCATAAGAACCCTGGCGAAGCTCGGTCTAGAGAGGGCTACTGTGGCTTTGTTTGAGAGCAGAGGATTCCCAATGCAAGCCGCAATGTCGAAGATCTTGGCCACCCGATGGATAGGGACCACTGGAAGCGATATCCAGACTGGAGGTATAGGTGATTCCCGTGTAGGCAAGAAATCCGGAGACCATCTAAATATCCTCATCTGGGAGCCATTGATGAACCATAGATCCTTTGTCGCAGCCTCAGGAAATCAATATCGCTGACAGACGGATAAGGATGTGATTCGAGTCCAAAACTCTAACGGAGTAGGTTCCCTCAAAAGAGAGACCTGCCAAACATTGGCGGACAACATCCACCGACGTCCTGCCGTGCGAGAACTTCCTAATCAAAGCGAGACAAAAGTGGATTGTCGCCTCTGCGACCTCTTCCTCAGAGAATCGCACTGCTGGGCGCCCTTGGAAAGACATCAAATGTCGGGAGATCGATGTGGCCCTCATCCCCGTTGGAGGGTGAGCCGCAGAGGAGGGTAACTCTGCGGAGGCGTAAGTGTCGGCCACCACTTCGACGAAAGATATAGGTGCGGTAAAAGGGGAGCTGGGGACCCCCTGTGTTTGAGACCCCATGACAAGAAGGGTTGGGGATGGGCCGAAGCTGACCAAAACAAGGATATAAGGAGGACAAAATGAGGGGGATATGGGGGGGGGGCGGACGCAGAGCGCAAAAGAGTGCCGTAGGGCACCCCAAGATCGCGACGGCTGGGGGAAAACATGGATGATGTATATATATATATATATATATATATATATATATATATATATATATATGTGTGTGTGTGTGTGTGTGTGTGTGTGGAGGGGGGCTCACTCATGGCAGGTCACGAGTTCGAGCCCCCCCATGGTGTAGGGCGGCTGGGTGGCCACAGAGTGGTCACAGCACCAGGCTGGGCCCTTCCTTCGAGCTGGCTGTGTGGCGGTGCCACTTGTCCGAACGGGGTGGACATAAAAAAAACAAAAACAACATATATATATATATATATATATATATATATATATATATATATATATATATATATATATATATATATAGGAAGCGGATCAAAGGCCCCGCTCGCGGAGCCCCGTCGAAGCCCCGCCCCCCCTGCACCATCGGATCGCGCGGGGCCCGCGTGGGGCCCGCCTCCGCCCGCGCGATCCAACGGCTAAGGAGGAGCGGGGCTTCGGCGGGGCTCCGCGGGCGGGGCTCCCGATCCGCTCCCATATATATATATATATATATATATATATATATATATATATATATATATATATATATATATATATATATATATATATATATATATATATATATATATATATATATATATATATATATAAGGAACGCTGAATATATAAATATACCCCAAACAAACGGTTACAAAAAGGCCCAAAGGCCACCGTTCTAGTGCAGACAAAAACTCCGAGAACCAAACAAAGAGAGAAGGTACACTACACCAGTATACCCCCGCAAAATGAAGAAAAAGAGTATAGCCCCATATCCACACCAGAGCTCCCCTCCGCCAAAACCAAAACGTGGTCACCAAAAAATAATCGGCCGATTGAAACAGACCCTCCGGCTGTGAGTGCATCGAGCACGGGCTTTGTCCACTTGCCTTATAACCACAAGGATGAACCGATCCTAAGAGTAGGCGTTCCCCTCATACCTATGCTTATTATTGTTCTTCCAAATCACCCATATGATGGCTCCGCAAATCAACTGAGCGTCGTGTCAGTTTTCTTCCTCCCACCAAGCAGTGAGCCTACGAATGACCGACCCGTCTGAGAGAATCGAAGAACTCCTACAACGGAAGTGTCCCCAAAGTGCCCTAGCGATATTCTTCTCCGATAGCAAATGATCCAAAGATTCTTCCCCGGGCTCTACGCAGCAGGTGCATCGAGATGCAAGAGAGAATCCTATCTCTTTGATGGACATATCAACCAGAAGTTTGTAGAACAAAGTACGCCAAAGAAGGATGGACCATTTGTAAAGCATGCATCCACCCCAAATAAATTAGAAATGTACCTCCACAGTGTACTGCAATCGAACTGCTTCCCACGCCTAGCTCGTAGAAAAGCCATTGCACGTACGTCTCCACGACTACCTATCCTCAACGTCAGTCATGCGCAGGTTGCGCGCCTAGATGGCGCCAGCGGTAGGCACCCCCAACAACCGGGTGACGAGAGGGATGTCCTAATCCCCGTTTGAGAAGAAATGATTGATCGAAAAAGCCCTGCCGTCGGTGCCGAGACTTCGGTGTGGCTCGTCTGCGAACCACGATTCGTGATACGCATCCGCCTCTCCTCTACCAAGCTCTAGAGAGGTGCTTCTCCCCCAATTATCTGCCTCGAAGTATCCTGCACCATATTTGTGAAGTAATGCAATTGGCCCGAGCAACGTTCGGATGGGAGTGAGGGCAGTACCTTGTTCGAAGGAAGGAGATCCAAAGAGCTCGTTGTGTGCGAAATTTCTACCATATATTGACGGAGAAAGCGACGACCACCTCCGTCAGCCTACGTATGCCCAAGCCGCCTTCTGAGGTGGGCCTACAGTTCTTGAGCCAAGATATCTAATGCCGCTTCGCCTCCCATTTTGTGCCCCCAGAAGAAAGATGCAAAGCTGCACTCAACCGATAGTAGGACCGCCTTCGGAGGAGCACAAAATGCCAGAGTATACAGAGGCATCATCGAGAGAACGTGCCGAAGGAGAATGAATCTTCCCCCAGGAGAGAGAAGACTGTTGTGCCACCCAACGATGCATTTTTTTACCTAATCAATGATGTTAATGAACATGGCAGAATTTCGCTTGCCTTGAGTCAGCGGACAGCCTAAGTACGAAATGTGTGTGTGTGGGGGGGGGGGGGGGCGCTTCGCCTCCCCTTTTGTGCCCCCAGAAGAAAGATGCAAAGCTGCACTCAACCGATAGTAGGACCGCCTTCGGAGGAGCACAAAATGCCAGAGTATACAGAGGCATCATCGAGAGAACGTGCCGAAGGAGAATGAATCTTCCCCCAGGAGAGAGAAGACTGTTGTGCCACCCAACGATGCATTTTTTTACCTAATCAATGATGTTAATGAACATGGCAGAATTTCGCTTGCCTTGAGTCAGCGGACAGCCTAAGTACGGAATGTGTGTGTGTGTGTGTGGGGGGGGGGGATGGACCGCGAAGCCAGCATAAGAGGAGATTTTCGTCCTTTTGAGGGTGCCGGTGGAGGATATATATATATATATATATATATATATATATATATATATATAAACTAATTCTTTAAGGACTTTGGTCCAAACAAATAATTTCCTTAGGAATATTGGCTTTGGCCCCTAACCTGTCTGAGGCCCAAATCCATTTAAATTTGCGGAGGCCCAATACTTATTTCTAAACCTATTAGCACAGCCTTGGGCTAAAAGCCCAATCAAATTCTCATTACCAAGCCTGCTGGCCCATAGCCTAATTACCAATTCCTTTCTTTTATCTTTTCTTGATTCTTTTTTTAGCCCATCAGTACCGAGCCCAATCCTGAACTCCAACTCGACCCACTCACATGTACCTCTCCTCTCACCTTTCTCTTTCTCTCTCCTTCTCTCACAAAATTAGGGGAATAACGAAATATGAAGAGAAGGAGGAGACTCACCTCGGTCTGGTCGGGCGGCAGAGGCAGAGGTCGACGATGGAAGCTTAGAAGCTTCAAAGGGTAGATCTAGAAGGCTCTAGCAAGTTCGACAGCCATGGAGCGGTGGCTCAAACTGCTGGCAACGAGGTGAGGGCAGCAGAGGTGCGGTGGACGTGTAAAAGTGGAGACGATAGCGATGGTGATGATGATGAAGGTGGACAGCCAGGGAGGCGTAGGGGTTTTTGTTAGGTGAAGATCGTCGGTGATGGCGGCACTGGTGGTGGTGAAGAAAGCAAAGGCAGTCGAGGCAGGTGGGGATCGACTACGACGAGGAGATCGAGGTGGGTTCTGCGAAGTTGTGAGGTTCGGGATGGCGAAGAAATATTGTACGCTGGTCAAGGAGTCGATGGAGTCCGGAGACATGACGGTGTTGCGACGAATCTGAAGGCGGAGGAGCTGTGTGGAGGCGATGGTGGAGGTTCGTCGGGGACAGGGTGATCGGGATGGTGTTGTTTGTGAAGCTCAGACACAGCATCAGTGGGGTTGGTGTCTACCGGATGTGACGAGGAGAATTAGGCTTAGGGTTTTGGGTTAGGATCGGGGACATGTCCTGTCAACACAAGGACACATGATGTAATTTATGTCGAAAAAAGTATGGTGTTTCTGTATCCTCGGGGTCGAACTAGGGGACACGAGGATTGTGGATTGGATTTGGATGTAGATCGTGTCGTGTCAGACATGGGGTGGATGTAAATGTTATAACTAGAGTATGAATGAAATGTGGATGGACACCGACACAATTAGGATAGTGTTACGACCCGCACCCGCTTTTCGGGATATAAGTGCGTGTCCAAGCCAGCCTACGCCGCAGTGTCAGCAGTAGAACGCTGTCAAGCCACAATGCTAAAATTTATAAATAATGCTCATTCACAATAACTAAATTAAATTACAATATTCAAGGATTTACATTTGATGCAAGGTACAATGTCTCACAATTTATAAAGAACAACTGAACAATATACTCAACTATCTAACTAGTCTCTAGGTTTAGCCTGCAAGTACACCCGTCTTCCCAATATTGAAAACAAATAACAAATGTACTCGTCTGGGGTCCTTAGCTGGTGAAACCGATAATTCCATTGAGTCCCGAATAGTCCGATTAGCCTAGGGTCGACATGGAGTAGTCAGAAACACAGGAAATATGAATGTATGACCGGTCACGATCAAGATGGAAATCGAAGAGAAATTTGATAAGTAAACTCTTATAACTATTTTAGAAAAATAGTTTTGACACTTGAAAACGATATTGTAATAGGCAAAATATAAATATTTTGAAAGTACGAGCAACCATTTTTGGTCAAAGCTATAATTTAGATTGAAAAACATTAACAATAATATTTTTAAGGTTAATAAGCTATATTTAAAATACTAGAAATATTATATATATATATATATATATATATATATATATATATATATATATATATATATATATATATATATAGAAACACCTTTAAAAGCATAATAAGTATTTGAAAACCGATTAAGAAAATATATATAGAAAAAATATATAAATTATTTATAACTTCCTTTAGAGAGTAATTATGATAGATGAAAATATTTTCCACTAGCGAAAATAATTTTTGTTATGAATACTTTTAAAATCCGAAAAATCAATTTAGGGCTAGAACCCTAATTTGTCAAACATAAATTTTTAGGCTAAAAAGCCATAACTAGAATATCACAACACAATAATATTAGGACTACTAACCCTATTACATGTAGGGTCTACACTCATTAATATATTTTATCACAATTATAATTGTTGGAAAATACCTAATGTATAATATTTATTAAAATAATATTTATATAGAAAAATAATATTAATGGGTTAATGTAATACTATATACAATATACTACCACATACTGTTATAATATAGTAATGAATAATTAAAAGAAGCAAAAGAACTAAATGCTAATAACTCCTCTCTCTTTCCCCAAACCTGACATTTAATTGAGAGAGAGAGAGTCAAAAAGAGGGGAGAATGATGGAGAGAGGGAGGGAGAAAGGGGGAAAGAGTGCGGGAGAAGAAAACGAGGGTGCTCACCTGTGGGATCGGTGTTAGCGCACGAAGGAGAGGGCGAAGCGGAGGCATCTCGGCTCACCACGGCGCTGGAGATTCTCTTGCGACGGCTCGGCTCGCGGGGACCGCTCACCGACACGGACTGGGCGGAGAAGGTCCTCGAGTGCGGCGGTGTCCTCGTGATCTGGAGCAAAGGGTGTTGGTCGAAACTGAGGAGGCGGCTACTGAGTGGCAACGACGGCCGACGGTTGATGCGCGGACGTAGAGGAAGGTGTACGAGGGTGCGGTGGCTCGCATGGCGCTGAGGCGTGGCGACCATCGACACATGAGGAGGAGGCCTCGCCGACTGAGGAGGCTGCGGAGGCTCACCATGGCACTTCCGGAGACGGCAAGGAGGAGCTCGGGTAGCAGTACGCGACGGCGATGAGTTCACCACCGGGGTGGATGTAAATGTAATAGCTAGAGTATTAATGAAATGTGGATGGACACCGGCACAATTAGGATAGGGTAATTAGGACCACTAGGAAATTTTGGAGTGACTAGCACTCATGATCATTAGGGGTATTTAAAGGAGCCATTAGAAATAATCTAGATGTAATTAGCACATGGCTCGAAGGAATATCCCTAGAATATTCTATAAAATATTCCAAGGAATATTCCTAAGAATACTCTAGATCCTTTGGGATTAACACTTATTATAATTAACTAAAAGATATATAGAAGGTTCCCACAAATATCTAGCAACCCATTCATGGCATACTACTACAATCCAAAATGCCACTAAACTTCTAGGTATTTACCGATTTGCCACTCCTCCTCAAATAACCATAAACTTTCAAATAATTACTAATGGCGCCACTCCACCTTCACAAATTACAACTATGCCATGATTGCCTAAACAATTCCTAGATAATTCTAGAAAAATAAAATCAAGAAATTAGGGATTTGGGAAAATTACAAATTCTGAAACCAGGGGGTTACAAAAGGTAAACATTATATAATACAGTTTGTCGCCCTGTATTATACGTGTTCGAACAAGCTCAAGAAGAAGAAGATAGCTTGCAAGAACTAGGCTATAACATCAGTAAAAATCATGGTAGGAATATAGAGTGCAACAGAAAATAAAAGCTCGAAAGAAATAAATGATTCTACTATCGCATATAATACCTGAATCCTGCAGTACACATCACATCAACTCCATGCCTGAAGTCCAAGAAGAACCTGGAGAGATCACCAGGTCCTCAGAGGGACGTAACAAGATACAAAAAAAATATGACATATAAACTAAATATAAAATGTCACTAGTCGTAGGTAAATAAAATATTTCGGATCACAACATGGCCCAGTGTTCCATTATCGAAATAATGGACCACACCTACAAACCAAACAAGAACAAAGCATGGCACACTATTTCGCGATGAGACAATGTCCCATGCCATGATTAGAACGGAGTGTGACAAGACAATCCAAGATCACCTAACCATTCAACTGTGAATATGAAGTTAAGAACAAACCTTTAACGCATGGGCAGCCTTGCTCTAATGGGATCGGCGTTGTCCCCACTTGGGGCACCAGGGGCCATGCGCATAATGTTTCGATAATGTCAGTGGCCAACATGAGAAGGTCATCTCACACCGTATGTCCAACAAAGCTTTCGGGTTACAAAAAGGAAATGTCAATCGTGGCCCATACGCTAAGGAACTATCCTCCCCACCCTATGCACCTATCCATGTCGTAACCACGACACTGTACCTCTACTAACCGCCAAATATCCTAGCATGCATCTATTTGAAAGTTATACCTAACGCATCCGCACTAGTGATCAGCCAACACACAAGCTCCCTCTATATGCTACTCACACCTCGTGGCACACCAGTGTCAAGGTTTATAAAAATGTACTAAACAAGAGGTAGTCCCTACACTCTAGGTCCTTATGCACCATTTAAAGATAAGCAATAAAAATCGAAAGAGAGAAGAAATAGGTGTTTATATAATAATACTAATAATAACATGATAATAATAGCAACAGTAATAATAATCTATACATAATGTTTATATATTGTATTTAGAATATATACAAAAAATACTCAAAACTTTACTCTGTTCCAAACCGTTTCTAATGGATGTACAAAAAAATTTAAATAACATAAAAAAACATCATCAGAGAAAGAGGAAAAGTGAGAGAAGAAATAGGTAAGCAGAGAAAAACTCGAAAGAGAGAGAGTAAAACCAGAACGGAGATCTAGAGAAAAGGGACGAGAGGCTCACCGAAGTTCATCTCCGGACTTGAGGTGCTGACAATCGCCAGCTCATAAATGACGCGAGAAGCGGTGGAAGGCGGGGCTAAGCTGCCCGATGCGGCTAGAGAAGGCGTATGCTGCGGTGGAGGCGTTGGTGGCTATGCGAGGAAGCGGACGTCGACAGTAGTCGCTCGCACATGGAGGGTACTGAGCTCAGCGAGGGTCTGGACGGCGGTACCCAGCTACTCGCAATGACGACGGCGATGGAGGACGGGGTCGAGCGAAGGTATGGTCGGGATGGCGGTGCTGTCACGACCGGCACGGTGGAGGCGGTGGCTCCGGTCAGAGTAAGATTAGGTTTTGATTTTGTTCTTCTTCTCTGGATGATGGTGTCGGTGTGTCCAGGATGTTGGACATAGGATGGGTTTCAATTTTTGTGGAGTTGGGAGTTTGTGTCTAGTGTGTCAGAAATGAAGGATGTACTGCTGCATATTTGTATGGACATAGGATAGTAAAAATAGATGTGGATAAGGACAACGTGGGTCCGGACAATGTTGATACGATAATTGTGTTAGACACAGACACAATCGAATATGAATATGGTGACAGTGGTAGTTTATGGAGTGGTTGCTATAGGCTGGATGGTGTGGTTTCTCCGGCTATTTGCTATTGGTGGCGGTGTTGTGGGGACATGGGAGGTGATCTGGACGTTCGGGTGATGATGTTTACGGCTGTGGTGGTTATTAGCCAGATGGAGGTTGTGACATGCAGACACGGATGGAGATGGTGATGATGGATGTTTGTGTGGTTGGAAGAGAATTCTTTGGCTTTTGGGAAAAGTTAGGAAAAGGCTTTTCTTATATAGGTGGAGATTGATTCCTAGTTTTAAAATAAAATCAATTTAAATTGAAGCACCTTTCATAAATCTAAAATAGTTTTAATAAAATTTCAAAAAAATAATATTTACAAAGTATACATGAATATATCTTCATGTGTGTGTGTGTGTGTGTGTGTGTGTGTGTGTATAAATATATATATATATATATATATATATATATATATATATATATATATATATAGGTATCACTACAAGAAAAAACCCCTTTTACAACGTTTCATCTACAACACATCCTAAAAATGTTGTAAAAAGGAGGGGTCTTCTACAACCTTTATCTTAAAAATGTTGCAAATACTTGTGCAAACAACGTTTTATATTCAAATGTTGAGACTTATACAATGGTCATTTACAAAAGTTGTGTATTACTGTCTTCAACAACATTTTGTTAACATTGTAAAACTTATTAATTTTGACAATGTATATTTAATATTGTCAAAGTTACTAATTTTGACAATGTTTTAAAAATATTGTAAAATGCCATGTTCAACAACATTTATCAATTATTGTAATTTTTTATCTTTTACAATGTTTGTTTGATATTGTAAAATTAATTTTATTTTACCACTTTACATAAACATTGTGTATATATTTTCATTTTACAATGTTTGAGAAACATTGTAAAAGGCTTATCTTCAACAACTTTTATTAAATGTTGTAAAAGATGTGTATTTTATAATGTTTATTCAATGTTGTAAATTTTGTTTTATTTTGCCACTATAAATATACGTTGTGACTGTATTTATCTTTCAACTATTTTAAAGTTTTTTTTATGTGGGTGTGTGTAGTTGGGGGGGGGGGGGGGGGGGGGGGGAATTTCCCTCCAATTTTTTTATTCCAAAAAAATGAGTCTTTTTCTATAATTTAAATTAGTTATTACAAGTTGTGACTAGTCTACAAGTCATTAATTCTGGATTATTGTATATGTTGTATTTTTTATTTTTAAAGTATCTTGAGTTGATAAAAAACTTTAAAACAACAAAGTAAGTCACTTTATTGCTAAATTTAAATGTCAACTCTTTGTATAATATATAAATGGAAAGTTGGAAAGCTAATTCTTATTTATTAAAGGATTATGAGATCAACTTTTGATGAGAACCGTGCAAATGCATACTTATCAACTTGGTGTACCAGGTGGTAGAATCCATCGCAGCTAGGGCGACCGTCCAGGGCCCACTAATCATGAGGGCCCAAAAAAATTAATTTAAAAATAAATATGTTAAAAAGTTTGTATCTAAAATAGAACTATTATGTACCATAAGCCCTCTTTGACATAGAGCTATTGTGGTGTAGTGGTTAGTGTGTTAGACTTATATGCTAAAGTTTTTTTAGTTCAATTCTTGGTGGTAACATTTTTTAATTTACTTTTATTTTAGTTTTTTAATAATTTTTACATTATGTATGAGGGCTCTATTTTGAAATTTCGTCCCAGCCCCCACAAGCTCAAGGCTGGCCCTGGTAGAGCCCTAACTAGTTAAATAGTTTTGCAGAGCCTAGGTTCCAATCCATGTGAGCAGCAACAAGACCTGCAAGCATTAATTTATAGGTTTGTCATTAGCTTAATAAGTAAGTTCATTTTTAACTCATATGGTCCAACCCTATATATACTAGTAAATGCACGTGTTTTGCACGTATAATACATATAATAAAAATATTATCCAATTATATTCAAATATCTTTTCTAACTCATGTGGTTAAGGTGGAACGCATTCTTCTTCTTTGGTTGAGTTCAATTCCCCATGTTGAATATATATAACAAATTTAAACTTTTTTCAACAACATTGTACATAATTTAAATTTTTTAAAATAAAATGGACCATGATATACATACACGACTCACTTTTGAGTCGTTTTGAAAGCTCATTATAATATATATATATATATATATATATATATATATATATATATATATATATATATATATAATAATAATAATAATAATAATAATAATAATAATAATAATAATAATAATAATAATAATAGTTGGCTTCACCGTGAATTTTTTCTTCCAAATATGTCCTTGCCTAACTTTAATAATTAAATTAATTATTAAATTTAATTAGGATAGTTAGGTAATTATGTATAGATTTTATTCTAAGGGAAATATAGTTTGCTATTTTGTCGTCCTTTGCTCTTCCAAGAAAAAAAAGTTAATTAAAAAATGATTAAAATAAGTGCAATGCACGTCTCTCTCTATCTCCCTCCCTCTCTCTCTCTCTCTCTCTCTCTCTCTCTCTATATATATATATATATATATATATATATATATATATATATATTTTATATATATCATACATGAACAAGATGCAAAGATTAAGTGTGCATATATCCTTTTTTAGAGGGACCTCTGACCTATAGCTATTGACCTCGAGCGAAGTTCACATGGATTTAAATAGGGGTGAGCAATTAACGGGTTTTGACTGAAAATCGATCCGAATAACAATTCAGATTACTTTCAGAAATAATGGGTCGGATTTCGTTTATAAGAACATAATAATTTGGTTTTTCAATTCAGATCACGGATTTGTGATTCGGTTTTTGATCCGAACCAAAATCCAAAATTAACTTGCAATTACATGTTTACTCCCCTCTTTATATTTACCAAAAAATAAAAACCTAACCCTAAACCCTCTCTCTCCTCTCAATAACGTTGTGCCTCCCTCCGGAGACCAGCCACTTCTCTCCTCTATGCACTGCGTCACTCTCCAAAGTCCAACCTCTCATCTTCTCACCTCTCTATAGACCAGCCTCTTCTCTTCTCAACGCACGTTATGCCTTTCTCCACAGTCCAACCTCTCATCTCCTCATTGTTGTCCCGCTCAGTTCTCTCTCTCTCTCTCTCTCTCTCCCCCTCTCCTCTCTGGCATGTCATCATGGATCAAAATTATAGGGACCATTTGAGTGGGTATGAGGAGTAAGCTCAGTCAGACTTTGCACCTGATAAGAGACAAGTGTTTAGCTCATCCGGATGACTCTCTATGACGTTAGTTATCATTTTTATAAAAAAAATCAACTAATAGTTATTTGTCACAATTATAATCTAAATTAATAATTTAGTAATTAATATTTTATAATAATCTTAGTTAGTAATTTATAACTTTATTAATCATAATTATAATTATAATTATAATAATTTATTAATCATAATTATAATCATAATTTATAATTTATAATTAATATCAAATTATAATCATAATTAATAATTTTTGGTCTTATTGTAATCTTAATGAATAATTTGTTAATTACTATTTTATTATAATCTTAATTAGTAATATTTTAATCACAAATATTCATAGTTAATAAATTATAATTTAATCATTATACTTATGATTATAGTCTTAATTAATAATTTACTAATCTTAACTATTATCATAATTATAATAATTATTTCTAACGATAATTATAATTGTAATATTTAATTAATAATTAATAAATTATTTTATAAATTATTTTTTATTATAATCATAATTATAATATTAACTATTAAATTATTTAGTAACATTTTATTATAATCTTAATTAACTAATTAATATAATAATTATAATTATAATCTTAATTAATTAATTTTTTATTATAATCCAATGGCAATTCTCTTGTATCCAAAAAAAAATTGGATTTCAACCAAATCCAATGGAAAAACCAAACAATGGATTTGGAAATTCATGATTCGGATTTGAATATTGGTTTTCTAAATTCAAATTCAAATCCAAATCTAAATCGCATTTATGAAACAAGTCCTAGAAAAAAAACTTTGTGAAGCAATATTTTTCAATTTCTTTTTTTTCATCATTCCCGCACTTACTTTTCACCCACTTTGTGAAGAACCATTTTTCAATTTTTATTTTTTTTCAATCATCCCCCCTTCCCGCATCAATTTTCAGCATTCCCTCTTTCTCTCTCTCTCTCTCTCTCTCTCTCGACCTTCTTATCCTTCTCCTTTTCAAGCTTCTCTCTATAGAGCTTCCCCTCTCTCTCTCGAGCTTCCCTCTCCTCCTACTCCATGGATACCAACCTGTAACTGCCAATGGTGAGGCCGGCGACAACAGAAAAGGGGAGCATCAAGCGAAGAGAAAAGGGCCCCGAATCACTAAAATCAAAGAAGAAAGCGAGAGCTGAGGTCGATATCGACGCCAACGTGAATCTATCCGTGTCAAATCTTGCGATTCCTTTGAAATTAGGTTTTTTTTTTCTCGATTTCGAGTTTGATTTTTATTTTCTATTGAAATTGATCCAGAAATCTGGATTTATTCAGAGAATTCAAATGAATTCTGAAGGGTTTCTAGGAAAAAATTACACGAAGAGTATTTCTGGAAATACATTAGGATAATTCTGAAGGGTTTCTGGAAATGCATTAGGACGTCAAAATTAGGGTCGTGGTTTTGTGTCATTAGCTGTAGTGTGGTATTCTTCTCGCGTCACTGTTGGACACCACATTGGACATATCCCTCGCCGTGAAAAGACAATAGGGTCTTTAATTGTGGTCGTATAGGTGTTGTGTATTGTTGCGTTGAACATATACAAAACATGACCTAGACACTCTTAATAAACAAGGATAACCCAGACTCTGACATCATCGATACGCACCTCCAGGGACGCTTTCGACTTAGTAACTTCACTCTTTAAAACAGTCTTGAGAGGTGAAAGGATGTCATATGGGTTTAAATTTCTGCACTTTTGTTGTTGAATCTGATCACCCCCTCTTTGATTTTACTTTATCCCAAACTCTAGTGGCAAATAGTTTTTGTTTCTTTGTTTAATTGTTTCCAAATACTATAATGGCTCTTAAGTTATTTCGAGTTTACAAGGGCATCCCAATTCATGAATGAAGCAAAATATCTGATACTTGCTTGTGAAATGCACATGTGAAGTAGCATATCCATAACATTTAGAGATGTAAAAGTGAAACAATACGTTCAAACCAAATGATTGCCTCAATTTCCTGAGAAAGTAAATAGGAAAAATATATACAATTGATTTAAATTTGTATCTATATGTAAGCATGCAACCATCCTTAACCATAGTTCGGTTGTTTAATGAATTGGTGTACATTACATTGTGAAATGATATCTAATATATGAATTAGTAACTATTATATTTTCCACCTGAAATTTTCTCCTGCTCATCTTGTTTATAATACCTACAACATCCTGCTACTAGACTACACTGCATGACAAGCATTCATGTGTTGAGAACTGAATGAGGCACCATTGTCCAATTTGTTATGAGGTGTGTGAGCTCTTTGCATTCTCCTCCCTTTTACTTTTGTATTAATTTTTTTAAGATCTTAGAAGGCTATTTCTAGTATCTTTTTGACTCTTTGACAAACACACGTACTTTGAGATGTGGACACACAATATATGCATATTGTTGTGAAGGGATGGAAAGCCATGCCAAGTAAGTTATTTCCTTAACACTTTTATGTTTGTTACAAATTTCAGTTTGTAAATTGTGTTTATTGGGTTTACATGAAATATAGTTGTATTATGTATGCTTAGATGTTTTTTGTCATTTCCACTAGATACTCATGTCCAATATGTTCCAAGTTAGTATGCGACATGTCAAGGTACTGAAGGAAGCTATATGAGGAGGTAAGATCTGGATAGCTTTATTTCTTGCAATATTACATAGCAAGAGTTGGTACATTTACCAGTCATCCCTAATAGTGCAGGCTGTTATTGCAAATATATGCTTATGGTTTGATTTTATACATGTTACCTTTTATTCTTCATCCTTCGCATTAATTTTTTATCATCAAGACTCATGGTTTGTACAAGTCTGATATAAAATTCTACATGGCAGGGAAACCATATTTCTGGTATTTGTAGAACATATTTGAAGATTAGCTTTGATATTGTTCAACAATAGATGAATGTGAAGACTCATCTAGTACATGTTGTTGAAAGGAATCGAGCAAAAAAAATGATGATGTAGAAGCATTTGAATCAATATACAATGAGAAGAGGTAATTTTGCACTAAATATTACTTTTAACTAACTTTATATACTATGTCAAAAGTCTCATATCATACTATCTTAACATAATCTTCTACTCTGGTAGAGAGCTAATTATTTCATATTCATATAAAATGGAATGTATGAGTGATCATCCATAGATATGAATAATACAGGAGGGTTTATGAGGACTACTAGGAAGCTATGAGCAATTTGTCATTTGTGATAATGGAGGTTCTCGAATTGGGCCTCGGTGTCGGGAGGTCGCACTTCAGAGAATTCTTCAAGGGAAATGACTCCATAATGAGACTGAACTACTATCCACCCTGCTAGAAGTCTGACCATACTCTCGGCCAGATGAACTGGTTCGATATGTCATATTAATAACTTAATATGCTATATTTTAGGATAACTATATATCTCATGAAATCTCTTTGCAGGGAATGTGGATTGAGATCCCTGATTGCCTTTTCTGATGATAGTACTCTTTATGTTATTTGCTTGGAAAGTGCTTATTCTGTTGTTGCTGAAGTTGTTAATTTTTGCCTCACTCAAATACTCATATATCTACAAATTTAGATGCACCTTACTATCAATTTTTTTCATATTAACTAAACACAATTTTTTGATGCCAGTGTGTAGTGTAAACAGTATCCAACTACCAGAGCATATCATCAACAAAAGGAACAAAGTTAGTGTCCCACCGGCATCTAGTATAGCTATATTTCCGACCACGAATAGGGTGATCCATTCACTTCCTCCTGGACAGTTAGTCCATATTATTCTTTTGTATACACTGTACAATGTCTATGTTCTATTCTGGATTGATGTCACTGCAGAAAAATTTCCATGTCTCCGATTTTGCATCTATTACTAGCATTAGATGAACAGAAAGTAAAAAGGGCTTACATTAACATGTTCGAGTAGAAAAATAACATTTGAAGTTGAATTAGGATGATAAAAGTAGCAGGTTGGAGTAAAAAAAAAAAGCAAGATCTACATGCAGCAGTAGGAAGAATAGTAAAATTATTTTTATACCTATTGCTTTAAGCTTTTCATCTTGTATTCTTAGATCATAATGTACAGAACTAATCTGGATTGATCTCTAGTTACTAAAAGTGCCTTCATTTCCCTTTGTCCTATTGATAACTAAATATTGTTGTTAGAGTTATTATTATCTATATCATGTTGAAGGGAAAATCTTCTACAGCCGACGTTAATCTTTCCAAGCCTGGGCCTAATTCAAATGATAGCTACTTGAAGGAATATAAACTCAACATTGATGTCAAGGAGCTGGAAAGAAGGCTTATGGAAAAAATTGAACATAAAAAACAGTTACGGGAGGAAGATAAGGCTCTTGCACGACAAGGCAACGTGTTTGTAGAATCTTATCGCAGGTTCTCACCGAAAACATGATTTCTCTTGTATTTTCATGGAGTTTTTTTTATGTATTCATTATTTCATGGAAAAAATTTATGTACTGATGTCAAGGAGTTGGAACGAAGGCTCATGGAATTTTTTTAATGTATTCATTATTTCAGTGAATATGGGTTCAAGTCAAGATTATATATATTGAGGGACATGTTGAGTGCTAACTAATTTGATGAAAATATTTGCTAGATCATATTTGTGTATCATGACATAGTTGGTTCCATGTCTTGAATTGGTACTATGATGTATCTTAGATGGTTGAATTGTAAAGTGAATTAACGTGTAAAATGGCTTATGGAGTCATTTATTGTATTTTGATCAGTAAAATGGTAAATAAAATTATTATATTTTTCTTTAAAGTGAATGTATTTGTATTATAATTACAATCAATATATTTTTATTATAAATTATAATTTTTTTTAAATTAGAAATACAATCAATATCGTTGAAAAACTGTTGTAAGATAATATTGAAAACTTTTCTAAACGTTGTAAACTTTATTTACAATACTTTTAAATCATTGTTGATCTTACAATTACAATATAAAAAATATTATTCACAACGTTTGGCAAGCATGATTAAATAACATATATAACATTTTCTAAAAGTTGTACAAACTTTATTTACAATGTTTGTACATTGTTGTACAAAATTTATACACAACGTTTACTGACGTGGTAGATATTATTTCTACCATAGTTGTAGAACGTTGTTGAAATTATATTTACAATACTTGTAATATGTTTTAAAAAATATTTTTACAATACTTGAAAAACGTTGTAGAAAGATTTTTGTCATATTTTATAAATTTCAACAATGTTTGTAAATTGTTGTTGAAAGAACTTCTACAATGTCTTCACAATGTTCAAACGAACATTGTGGAAGATACCCTCTCTTTTACAACCTTGGATATAACAACCTTCTATTAAACGTTGTAAAAGTCTTTTTACAACATTTTTTCAACGTCGTAAAATGGTTTTTTTCTTGTAGTGTATCTACATAAAAAAAAAATATAGGTATCTACATAAAAAACCATTTTCCAGTATACACATATACACATATAACAAAATAGAATAAAATATATAAATAAAAGAAGTTTAAAGAACTTTATATTATGATTCAAAATAAGCAGCATAAATAATTTTTTTTTTTACCTTTTATATATTTTTGAAACAAATGTATTTATTTTCTTTACTTATTAATGGTCTATAATAAACAATTTGTATACACAAATAAATAAATACTATGTATATACATATTTGTACTCCATGTATAAATACCATAATAAAAATAAAAAATCTATAGTGAAATTTTAGGGGGTTTACACATTCCTCGTACCCTGTCTTTTTGCGATCAACTCCACATAATATGCACATCTTTATCCTTATCATTTTTGTAGTACGACATGCACCTATGTGAAATGCATCAATTTTCTTGTATCCCTACTGTTGGAACCTTGAGAACCTTTAGAGGATAGGGTGAATAGAATGTGTGTGTGTAGCAAAATAAATAATCACTAATTAAAATTATGGCAATAAATAAACTGATATGTACGCAGGAAATAACAAATAAATACGTAAAGGAGTTCAGAGAAGCAAATGCAAACACCGAGGTTTATATTGGTTCCCATCTAAGAGGACTAGTCTAGTCTTGAGAACTCTAGCTCTATGTTTAATCCACTATGCAGTAAAACACAAGCTTTGAATCTAAAGTGCTTGCAACTCCTTAAAACACGTGCTTTTAATCTGAATACACTACTTCACATCTGCAAGCCTTTGACCCGAAGGAGTTGCCGACTTCAGAAACGGGATAAAAACAAACTGGTTTTCAATATAGCCTATTGTACAACTTGAACCAACTTCTAGATCGAACGAAACTGACACTTGTTTCACTAGAAGTCGTAAAGGATTAGAGGGAAGGTTAATATGCCATAAAAACAATATAGCCATATAATAAATGGCTATTAAGACAGCGATCGTTACAGTGAAACTGCCTTGGGGTAGCTGTAGGGGCCGGATCCTAGCTAGCGGTAGTCCGAAGACTAGTGCACCATGTCGCTTAGACTTTTACGCCTTGTTGTCAGAAGAACCCTTTCGGCTTGTACCCAAAGCTGAGTCATTATTAATGATGCTTGTCATAACCGTTATTTACGTAGGTACATATTATTGTATGACGGTTTCATCCAAGATTCCTAACTCTCGACAAAGAAAATTGAAGCGCTCTTCGACTAGTGGTTTAGTAAAGAAATCTGCTAGCTGATGTTCGGTGTCAATAAACTCTAAGTTAATGGTGTCGTGTTGTTGATGATCACGCAAGAAATGATGTCTAATCTCTATATATTTTGTACGCGAGTGACATACTGGGTTCTTGGTCAAATTAATTGCACTATTATTATCACAAAAAATGGGCATGTGCTTGAAAGATAAGTTATAGTCTTCAAGAGTTTGCTTTATCCACAGAATCCGTGCACAACAACGACTAGCTGCAATGTACTCAACTTTTGTTGTGGATAGTGCGACAGAATTCTGCTTCTTGCTAAACCATGAGACTAAAACCTTTCCTAACAATTGACACTTGCCGTTGGTACTCTTACGGTCGACTTTGCATCCCGCAAAATCAGCATCGAAATATCCGATTAATTCAAAGGAAGTGATTTTGGGATACCACAAGCCTTCCGTAATCGTTCCCTTAAGATGTCTAAAGATATGCTTAACAGCGGTCATGTGTGATTCTTTAGGATTTGCTTGATATCTAGCACATAAGCAAACGCTAAACATAATATCGGGACGAATAGCAGTTAAATAGAATAGACTACCAATCATACCTTGATACTTACGTTGATCGACCGGTTTGTCACTTTCATCAGGTTCCAGCTTTGTTGTAGTAGCCATAGGAGTGCTGATAGGGTTGAGGTTGTCAAGCTCGAACTTTTTCAGCATGTCCTTTGTATACTTCGACTGGCTGATGAAGATGCCATGCGAGTATTTTTTGATTTGCAGTCCAAGGAAGTAGTTGAGCACCCCCATCATGCTCATCTCAACTTGTTCTGCATACACTTGGCAAAATCTTTGCATAGACTCTCATTAGTAGACCCAAATATGATATCATCTACATAAATTTGTACTAACAAAACAGTGTCATCAAGGATTTTTATGAAAAGTGTAGTGTCAATTTTTCCTTTTGAAAAACCTTTATCAAGTAAGAAAGTACTAAGGCGTTTATACCAAGCTCGAGGAGCTTGTTTGAGGTCGTAAAGAGCTTTCTTAAGTTTAAAAACGTGGTCGAGAAATTTGTGATTTTCAAAACCAGGGGGTTGCTTAACAAAAATCTCTTCTTTAACAAAACTATTTAGAAAAGCACTTTTCACATCCATTTGAAAAAGTTTGAAGTTTTGGAAATTTGCAAAGGAGCAAAGCATCCGAATAGATGCAAGTCGTGCAACAGGAGCATACATCTCATCGTAGTCGATACCCTTCTCTTGGTTATATCCTTGAGCTACGAGACGAGCCTTGTTGCGATTGACTGAACCGTCCTCATTAACTCTGTTGCGAAAAACCCATTTAGTACCAATGATTGAATGATCAATAGGTCTAGGAACAAGTTCCCAAACCTGGTTCCGTTCAAATTGCACTACAAGAAAAATAACTTTTTACGACATCGAAATTAAGGCATACATAAATTGTGTGTCATAAATAATTGATTCACGATGTGCATTATAGTGAACGCCGTAAAACAAGATCAAAATATAACATGTTACATTAATTTTTGTCATTTACGACGTGGACTGAACGCCGTAGTTTATTGATAGCAGAGACGAAGCACAATGTATCATGTAAAAGATGGAAAAAAATAGGCGCCAATTTTTTCGCTGGACCCGCGCGATAACCCAAAGCTTTTCAACCCCTCTTCCCCTCACGCTCATCTCAGACCTCTTCTTCTTCATCTCTCTCTCGCTCTCTCTCTCTCGCTCTCTCTCTCTTTCTCCTCCACTCCCTCCTTCTCCTTCCCACCTCCAACCGCTGCTCCTGGATCCCCTATCTTACCTCTGCCTCTCTTTCCCTCGCCCTCATCTGGTTCGTCCACTGTAAGTCCATGGCGAGCCCCATCTCGAGAAGCAC
The DNA here is from genome assembly GCA_029216955.1 of Iris pallida. Taxonomy (NCBI): domain Eukaryota; kingdom Viridiplantae; phylum Streptophyta; class Magnoliopsida; order Asparagales; family Iridaceae; genus Iris; species Iris pallida. The sequence continues at coordinate 73,957 of JANAVB010001067.1, forward strand.
CTCCATAGGGAGAGGACTCCCTCCTCCTCCTACAGTGCGCCCAGGAGTTAAAAAAGAAGGGGGCTAGAGTTCAATCTGCTAAAGGAGGCGGACGTGTCGAGGAGGGCCAAGAGCCTACTCTTGGAGTCCTAGGGGGGAGGGGGAAGAACGTGCGGAGGTGGTCGCCGAGGAACTCCGGGGCATTGTTTCTTATCGTCCGTCCTTTCAATTGCTCACCTCTTCGAGATCGAGATTCGGGATTTCTTCATCTTCTCCTTTGACACCTAAAAACCTTAATTCCAAGCTAGGGTTTCCTTTTTCACACCTTCGTTTGTCATGGTCGAATCTAGGGTTTGGGTCCAACCATTAATTTAGGATTGGGGTTAGGGTTCCTGCATTCGTTCTCCTTTCCGTGATATGGGTGGGAGAGCCGTGGTCTCTGACAAAGAAGGTGAGTAATTATTTTGCTTTTAAAAATCTTATTTGCTTTAATTTTGGGTATTTTTGCATCATTTCTACAAATTTTGCAGAGGAATTCGAGGAGGAAGAGGAAGGATGAGGTGCCAACTAGGAAGCCGACAGCGAAGTCGAGAGAGACGATGATCAGGACGAGGAGGAGGAAGAATAAGGTATAACATTATTAGGGTTTTGTAAAGTCTTTTTGGGAGAAATTAAATTGGGAGTAACAGAAGGAATCCACCTTTTGGCATGATTCATGCTAAATAGTATATGAAATGATTCAAAATAGAGAAAAAAAGTTTCAAACTAGTTGAAGTTAAAGTTCGGCCATGAATGGTTGATTTGGTCTTGAAACTGAAGTCCAATTTGTCCTCAAGGGTATATATAGTCATTGGATGAAGTGTCGTCAATCTAGTCAAGTTTCTGTAGCCTATGGAAAATTAGAACATTTAGTTTGGTCTATTTATACTACATTTATATTTTTATGCTATAATTATATATTATGGCATGTATAGTTGTTTCACATATGCATGTCCCATCATCTAATATTTTATTGGTTGCGTTTTTGTGATGTGAATCATAATTTTTCTGGTTGTAATATAAATAAATCACATTCTAGATGACTTAAGCTGTAATTGTTAGCTACGTTGCAAAAGACGGACGTGGATATGGATACAGGATATGCATATTTTCAGAGAGGTTATTTGTTAATATAAAAAAACAAATAGACTGGATGAGAGGAAAGGCAAAGAGGAAGAGAGGAAAGATGGCACGATTACTCAACTAAATACTAGATTATTCTTTATGGAAAACTAAATTATGAGACGTACCTTGTTGAAGTCCCTACGTTGTATATTTATACTACTCTGACTGGTTCATAAACACCAATGATATCCTTGACTTTCATTTTTTATGTCCTGCTTCATGTTAACACTATCAAAAAGGGCGAGGCGCGGTGGCGTTTGTGGAGGAAGCCGCGGCTTCAGGCTGGAAGCACGGCTCCGGTTTTGCGTTCGCCAGCGCGGCTGGATCAGCCACGGGATCGAGCGGCGAGGTGGCACTTGAATTTGTTGGCACGGGCTGTAAAATTGCCGGTGGATGCGCCACATCGAGGAGGTTGATGCGGGGGAAATGGGAGATCTAGGGTTACGAAGGTGGGTGGTGCAGGTAGTGGTCACTCCGACGAGGTTAGGATTGGCTTTTGATTGCTTCTATAGTTTTTCTCTTGGTTTGGTTCTGTGTCAAGTGTCAGACACATGAAGGCGCCGGGGTATTGGTCATAAGGGTGGCGGTCGTGATGTATAGGTAAGCTTTTTACCGGAGTTGGTCGGACACGTGGAATGTAGGTGGTGTCGATGGGGATTTACTGGTGTAGGTCCTAAAAATCAAGTTGCACCTTTCAAAGAAGTCATGAAAATCAAATTGTGCATCTTCAAGTGAACTACGCAGGAGACAGATTGCACAACAACTCAATTGCGCAGGCTGAACTGCGCACTCATTAAAGTGCGCAAGCTGACGTGGCCTCGTCATCATTATCTGATAGAGAATCAGATCTTCTGACAACTGACAGCACGGAGAACGAGGAAACTGTTCATTTATCGTGCAGCACAGCGCTCGAGGACAGCTGTACATGCAGCACAATCTGCCAGACTCTCTGCAGCGCGGTCCATCCCAGCGCAATCTGAAGCCAGCACAATTCATGTGGCGCACTCCATCAAGACAACTGATAATGTACACGTGGCAACCGTCTGTACACGACCAAGCGCATTTCAATCAAACAATGCCACGCGTCACATACAGATGGTCCACGATCGGGTAACTGCCTACGCAGTTCATTGCTTGCGCAATTCAAAGTCTACGCAATCTATCCTACGCAACTCAGAATAACTAAAAGTTAGTTATTTCCAGAACTCTATAAATAGAGTTTCAAGTCTTCATTATGACATACACACAGAGAGATCAGAACACACATTCAAGTCAACACCAGAGATCATGAGTTCTTGCCAAAGTGCTGCTGCAATCTTTAGAGGCAACCGTCTTCAAAGTTTACATCATCCAAGGGATAAAGCGATCGTCATTCAGATCGGATTCCTATAGTTGTACTTTTCCAGAATTCTTGTAATCTTCTTACAAAGTTTGTGAAATAAAGATCAACTTTTGTTTTTGCAAACAAAATGGCGACTCTGCTGGGGACGACTTTCTCCTCCGACGAGGAAGTGACAACTCAATGTGACGTTGCATCTATCGGAAAGACGCAGAAGACGCTGGTTGTAAAGGTCAACCAGACGGCCTATGAGGCAATGATCAACTCCAGGACCACCCCTCGCACTGCAACAACTTCTGCCATGAGCAAAGTTCACCCAGTGTGGGTCCCCAAGACTGTTGCGCAGTCTACAGCCTCTGCTGCTCAGCCTGCTACGCAGTCAACTGTCTATGTTGCTGCCTCTGCTGCGCAGTCTGCTGCTACTGCCCATGCGCAGTGTGCTGCTCCCCTTGCCAGTGCACAACCTACTTCCTATGCTGCTCTGTCAAAGTGTAAGACTCCTCTTCCCCTGGCGCAGTTGGCTGCAACTTTGCCTGCGCAATCCACTACTCCAGCAACCAGAGTGCAACCCAAACACTCTGGCATCAAGGCTCTTGTTGCGCAAACTGTTGAGACTGTGGCCAGAAGACCTTCTGCCAGAATTACTCATGCGCAACCTGCCAGTGCGCCAACAACCACTTCAATGCCTGCGCAAACTGCACCAGCACAGTCTAAGAGAGACAGCCCTTTGGCTAATCTCTCTTCTTCTCACAGCAGGGGAAAAAACTCTGCTCCTCTTCTCAAGCACCCTGTTGCTCTAGCGCAATCCACTGGAGGTAGTCTGTTGACTATTCCTCCTCCTCCTCAGAGCAAAGGAAAAGGCCCGTTGGTCTTTTCTCAAACTTCCTCGTCCCACGACTTGGAAGATAACATAGGAAAACGCTCTTTAGCTAACCCTTCTTCACAAAACAAAGGAAAATACCCTTTGGTCTTTTCTCAGTCTTCCTCGGTTTTTACCGTAGAAGATCAATCTGAACGTGCCTCGGCACCAGTCAGTACAAGAACTCCCTCCAACAAGGGTTCTTCTTCCCTCCTTGCCAAAGGGAAGTGTACTGATCAAAGAGGTATTCTGCCTACTCCGGTAGCAGAGTTCCAAGATCTCTCAACTCTCAAGATATTCCGCTAAAGACAGGGAAAATTGCTGGTGTCTCAGACAAAAACCCCTAGGGGTGAATTTGCTGATCTAAGAACTTATCTCAATAGGCCAACTTCGGTAAAACGCAAGCAGCCAATGCCGAAGACGAACCTGCATCAAAAGCAAACTTCCAGGGTCAAAAATCCTGACACTTATGCTAATAAAGTGAGTACTTCCCTGTACACTCAAGGGACAAAACATCTGAAGAACCGGAACCATGTTCCGAATGTTATCAAAGAACATATCCCTCGAACTTCTTCTCGTCCCGTCGTTGTTCCTGATCTCCGAGAACACCTCAAACAAAAATGGGACAACATCTCAATACCTCCAGCGCAACCACTTGGACACCATTGTAATCACAAAGTGGTCATCAAGTGTTGTTGTCAGACAACAAGACGATCTATCTTCGATCGTCTGAACTTTACAAACTCTGAACCTATGTCAGAAGATGAAGACGAAGTTTTGTACGCTTCCGTCAACATGACTTCCAGAGACACTGGGGGTAGGAAGTGCTCTAAGCACGGCAAGCCTCGTCGACCCGGTCAGCGGTATTTGGATTTACTCCAAGAATCTTCTGATGGAGTATTCCAACATACCAGATCCCGAAGCCGAAATACAATCGGTCAAAGGAATCTTCAAGATCCTTCCGGTCATTTTCCTCTTTCTCATTCAGGAGATGATTCTTTCTCTGACTATGATGCATACAACGAAAGTTCTGAACAGACAGTGTCCTCCACTGTACCTAGAGAAGTGACAGCTTATGTTGTCACTGAAGATTCAGATGCTTCCAGTTCAGCTAGTCAAGAACATTGAATAGCTGCACTAGAAGATAAGTTGAAGACCATGGCTGAAATGGTCGCCAGTATGCATTCTATCATTGTGGCACAACATACAGTACCACCGACCGTACCTGCTATAAATCCTGAGATCATAGCATCGTCGGTGCCTGTCAATGCAGGGCTGGCGGTAGCATCTCCTCAAGTACCTCCTATGCAGATTCAACCTACACCTAGTCAGTCAGGTGCTGGGGGTATTGTTTACCACGCTGTTCCTCCCCCTAATACTTTGATTCAGCCTGCTCCTTCGTTATCAGTGGAGGATGCCAATGAAGCTGTTAAACTCCTGCATACTCAATTCGAGGCCTTCAAAGAGAAGGACAACTTGCAGAGGTTGGGGATCAAGCAACCCTACCCAATTGAATGGAAGGAAGTCCCATTTCCTCCAAAGTACAAAATCCCAACAATCTCACTGTTTGATGACAGCACTTCTCCCAGTCAGTTCATTAACCACTTTGAGGTAATAACTGTCCAACTCCAGCCAAATGACGCTCTTCTTACCAGAGTATTCGTCGGCTGTTTAGCCGGTGTCGTATATGATTGGTACAGAAGCTTGCCCGATGGCTGTATCACTTCCTTCTCGGGTCTTAAACAAATCTTCTTGGAACGATTCTATGAAAGGATCAATGACATGACTATGTCGGCCCTTAATAAAATCGAACAAAGGCATAATGAAACCGCTGAGAGTTTCATTGAAAGGTTCCGCCGAGAAGCTTTAAAGATTCCTCCAGGGACTCTGGCCTCTGTCACCATAGTCACCTGCAAGGCAAATCTTTTGCCTATCATCAGCATGTGGACGGGGTCAACTCAGTTCCAAGATTGGCTATCCTTCATTGTCAACGCTAAGGCAGCTGAAGTTAGTACTGACAAATTCAAGCAGCTAGGGGTACACATGTCTAACCCCGACCGGGATGAACATCAGAACATCGGGTGGTGGTAATCGCCAGAATAACCGCAAGGGAAAAGAGACTCTGAACATTAATCTGAAGAACAAAGAATCTCTGGCGGTCAACGTAGCTCCACCTACGTCTACTTCTACTCCTTCTGCACCTCCACTAAGGGAACCTCGTCCGAAAGTAGCATACTCATTTGAGGAGAATGACACTGTGAGCATCTTTGATTGCTTGATCAAGAGCAACAAGCTCCAACTCCCAGACCCGAAGAAGCCTGATGAAGTCGGTAAGACTGATCATCCCAAGTATTGTGTCTATCACAGGTTCATTGGACATCCCACTCGAGCATGTTATGTGCTCAAAGGCAAAATTCAAGAGCTGGTTAACGCTGGTGTTGTCACTCTGCAACAAGATGAGAAGACTGTTACCGCAAACATGGTCTTAGTTCAATTCGGTGACTTTCCGCCGCAGATGGTACAGCATGGTGTTATCCCTATCCCCAAAGCTACTCTTGAGATCGAGAATCTCCCTCCTCCACGAAGTGAAGGTCTTGTCCCTTGTAATATGGTGTCTTTTGACCCCATAGTTGAAGAAAGAAATTCTGCTGGGCACCAGATCAGGGAAAGCCTATCTAAAGGATTATCCCGAAGCTCAGGAGAATCCTGCTTCTTCTTCTTCTGAGCCTGCTCCAGTGCAACCTGCTTCTACTGAAGACATTCCTTCTACATCCTCACCGGTTGTAGTACCCATTCCCCCCAAGCCGGAGGTAGCTGACAAAGGCAAATAACATGTCCGTTTCGACAAGCCTTTGAAGAAGTCATCTCCTTCCGGACTTGAAAAGCCTTACAACTTTGATACTTAGCTCAGTTAGCCAATACACCGGCCCGGCTGTCAATCTTCGAGCTCTTGCGCCTCTCCAAAGAGACTCGGGAAACTCTGAGTGAGGCTCTCATGCAAGAAGAAACCTGTCTAGCCCTTTTAAAGAAGCCAAAAGCAGAACCAGTCTCTTGCCTTCATTGTCATAGTGTGTTGGAGTTAATTCCAAACATAACTTTCACACAGGATGACATGCTGATGGAAGTCAATAGGCACGACCGTCCCCTATACTATACATGATATGTCGATTCGATGAAAGTCGATCGTATTCTAATAGATCCTGGGTCTGCCCTCAGCATCATGCCAAAGACAATGTTAGATGCACTAAAAATCCCAGTGCATAGTCTTTCCAGTACAATCATCACCATCCTTGGGTTCAATCAAGGAAGAAGTGAGCCTCTGGGCAAGATTCGCCTAAAACTCCAAATAGGCAATCTTCGCACAAAGGTGACCTTCTACATCATTGACAACCATGGTTGTTCTTACAATGCGCTGTTGGGGAGACCATTCTTGTATAAGCATAACATTGTTCCTTCGACTCTCCATCAATGTTTCAAATATGTCAATGACAATGGAGAGGTTCAAAAGGAGGTTGGTGATCTCTATCCTTTCAAAGGTGTCGAAGCATATTGCAACGATGCTCGTATGTACAAGGATGAATTCATGAAAGTAGTACTGTCTCTGGATACTGAAGAAGAATAAGAAGCAGTGCCTAATGACACCCTCATCATACCTGTCAAAGGGCGTGTTTCTCGTCCTCAATCCTCTAAACCACTGGCTATTCACTTGCCAGTCCAGAAGCAACCAACTGATGGAGGTCAAGATCAAAGGGAGCTCACCTCTTCTGAGCCACTTGTTATCGACTTACGTCGTAACAAGGAAAAAAGACAGCTCACCTCTTCTGAGCCACTTGTTATTGATTTATCTCATAACAAGGATAAAAAGGAGCTCACCTCCTTTGAGCCGCTTGTTATTGACCTCCGTCGTAACAAGGCCAATCCTCCTCCACGTTCTTCTTCTCCTCCTCTTGTAATCAATCTGACCAAGCCTGTCAAGGCTAAAGGTCTTGCTATAAATACAGATGTACAAATTAATGAAAAAGCATCTCCTTTCCAGTATACTGATGTCATTTATCATGCTAAGTCCTATTTGGATATGTTAGATAGCTTTCAGTCATTTACAATAGGAGTTGTACAATCTCTTCAAACAAAAGTCTCACTTGAACATCCAAATGATTCATATCGTGTTGTTCCTGTTCGAAAGAAAGGCGAGAGTCCGATACTTTTTAGTAAAGGAACAAGAGTTCAGTTATACGGATGATAGCAAAAGTAACGACACGGGGCATCTCCAACTTCGACGTTACAGTCAACAATCAAAAGACATCATCCGAAAGATGGGTTATGACTTCAAGAATGGCCTCAATTACGGTAAGGGTAGAAGAACTCCTATCCGTACAACTGTTCCGAAAGGAAAGTCAGAGATGTATTACAGCAGGACCAAAAGAGGTCTCGGATATGCTTCTCCTCCAGTATTATCCCCAGCAGGCTCCGAATCCGATAGTGAAGAGCGTTCTAACTCTTCTGATTCCAGATCATGGGATTCTGACACCAGCATCGGTCAAGTTCATCGATTGACTGTATCTTCCAACATGGTCTCCTCCGAACTTCCAGAAGGCTATGACGAGGATATTGAAGAAAACCCCAAAACAGATCCTTGGGCTCAACGAATGGATACCCAATGGGAACTCCGATTTGAACAAAGGGAACCTCCTACTGAAGATCAATTGGTTCAAATTGATGTAGGAGAGAGCGGGTCACCTCGTCCAATATTCATCAGCAAGAACCTTTCCGAGGCAGATAAGCAAGAATTAGTTCTTCTTATTCAAGAATACATCGATGTCTTTGCCTGGAGCTATGAAGACATGCCAGGTCTAGATCCCAAAGTGGCTACTCATAAATTGAATATCTTGCCTAATGCAAAACCAGTCAAACAGCAACAACGGCATTTCAAGCCAGAAATGATGGATGCAATCGACGATGAAGTCAAGAAGCTCATCGCTTGTGGCTTTATCAGAGAAGAACAACATCCAGATTGGGTAGCCAATGTCGTCCCAGTTCTAAAGAAAATCGAAAAAGTTTGAGTCTGCATCGACTTTCAGGATCTTAATGAAGCCTGTCCAAAAGATAAATTTCCTCTCCCTATCACGGACGTCATGATTGACAACACCTGTGGGTTCTAGCGAATACCCTTCATGGACGGATTCTTCGGACAAAATCAGATTCGGATGAATCCTGAAGATGAAAAACATACTTCTTTCCGTACTCCTCGCGGAGTCTACTGCTATACCGTCATGCCATTTGGTCTCAAGAACGCGGGTGCAACTTACCAACGAGCTATGAGTACCATCTTTCGAGATCATCTTCGCAAGACTGTCGAATGCTACGTCGATGATATTGCTGTGAAAAGTCGTCTAAAGGAAGATCAGATTCAAGACTTAAGAACAATATTCAATCTGATGCGCCAACATCAACTCAAAATGAATTCCAGCAAGTCATTCTTGGGTGTCTCTAGTGGCAAATTTCTCGGCTTCGTCATTACCTCTAATGGTATACACATGGATCCCGAGAAGATCAAAGCCATTCAAGAGATGCGTCCTCCACGCAACCTAAAAGAGCTACGAGGATTCCAGGGTCGACTTGCTTACATCAGGAGGTTCATTTCGAATCTGTTTGGACGCTGCAGACCATTTACTCAGCTAATGAAGAAGGGTGTATCTTTCATTTGGACCGAAGAATGTCAGCGAGCATTTGACGACATAAAGTGATATCTCATGAACCCACCAGTCTTGGTGCCACCGATCTCAGGCATACCATTCTTAATGTATGTCCGTGCTATGGATCATTCATTGGGTGCTTTACTTGCCCAAAAGAATAAAGAAGGCCATGAACAAGCATCTACTATCTCAGTCGTACTATGATTAGTGCCGAACACCGTTATAGTCCGGTCGAAAAAGAATGTCTAGCTCTTATGTTTGCTGTTCAAATGACTCGGCATTACATCATTGGCCAAACTATTCATGTCATATCCCGAGTTAATCCTCTTCGGGTACTGATGAAAAAGCCTAGCACACTTAATTCTCGATTGGCTACATGGGCTATTTTGCTAGCCCAATATGACATGGTATATGTTCCACAAAAGTCTGTCAAAGGTCAAGAGCTGGCGGATTTTTTAGAAGCTCATCCTGTACCAGAGACATCCAAACTCTATGATGAAATTCCAGACGAGACATTGGAATCAAACATGATCTCCGAAGAATTTCCTACTTGGCGTCTATTCTTTGACGGTGCATCCAGGATTGGACCAAATGGTGCTATTGTCGCAGGAGTTGGAGTTGTTCTCGTTTCTCCAGACGGGTCAACTATTCAAAGAGCATACTCTTTAGATGAACCTTGTTCTAATAATGTGGCACAATACAATGCTCTACTCATTGGTCTTCAGTTAGCTAAATAATTGGACATCGAATATCTTGAAGTCTACGATGACTCTAAGCTGGTCATTAACCAGGTTAGAGGAACCTATGAAGTTCGCCATCAAGATCTAGTGCCTTACTATGAAGCGGCAATCAGCATGGCTATATCATTCAAAGCTTTCTTCATCGAATATGTTCGACGGGCTTGCAATACTGAAACAGATGCTTTGGCTAATCTTGCAGCAGTCTTAGCCATCCCTATCAAAAGACAGCAGGTGGTGGTTATCTCTAACCGAGAATTGTTCTGCATCGAAAACAATCGTAATATTGAGTTCAGTAATCTTACTGAAGCCAATGTTATCGATGAACATTGGAGAGCTCCTTTCATCGACTTTGTAGTTCATGACATACTCCCCGAAGATCCCAAAGAGGCCACGAGTATTCGTCGACGATCTCTTCGGTTTTACTACAATCAAACCACCAAGACTCTCTATCGGCGAACTTATGACGGTCTTCTTCTGCGCTGTCTCGCCGGTGATGAAGCAAAACAAGTGTTACGTGAAGCTCACGACGGTGTCTGCGGAGCACATCAACCTGGTCCTAAGCTACAGGATCGCATCCGACGTATGGGTTACTACTGGCCCTTTATGGTATCAGATGCCATCGAATATGCAAGAAAATATCGAGCTTGTCAGATCCATACAGACTTCATCCATCAACCATCGGAATTTCTGCATCCAACTGCAGCTTCCTGGCCTTTCGAAGCTTGGGGCATGGACATTATAGGTCCCATCAATCCTCCTTCTTCTAGAGGACATCGGTTCATACTAGCAATAACCGACTACTTCTCCAAATGGGCTGAAGCTATCCCTCTGGCTGAAGTCAAAACCAGCAGCGTCATCAACTTTGTCAAACACCATGTCATCTATAGATTTGGTGTACCTCGAAGGATCATTCATGACAACGGACCACAGTTCATCAGTCAAAAGTTCACAAGGTTCTGTGATGATCACCGGATTGACAATGTCGCTTCGACAGCTTACAATCCTGCTGCTAATGGTTTAGCTGAAGCCTTCAACAAAACTATTATCAAGCTCCTCAAGAAGTTTGTATCTACTAACAAACGGAACTAGAGTGAAAATCTTGGAGAATGTCTATGGGCTTACCGTACTACGGTCCGCAACCCTACAGGCTGCACACCCTTCTCTTTGGTGTACGGCTGTGAAGCAGTTCTACCCTTGGAACTTCAAATTTCGTCCTTAAGGATTGCTATCGCCAATGAGCTCACTACAGAGAACAACGACCTTCTTCGACTTCAAGAATTGGAGGCGCTCGATGAGAAGCGGTTAATGGCTCAACAGCATATTGAGTTATACCAAGCCCGCATCTCAAAGACTTTCAACCGCAAAGTTAAGGTCAGAGCCTTTCAGAAAGAAGAGCTCATTTTAACAGTCAGACGTCCCATGACTATGACTCACTCGAGCAAGGGCAAATTCGACGCAAAGTGGGAAGGTCCATATATCGTGAGCAAAGTCTTCTCAAATGGAGCCTATCAACTCACAGAATTGGATGGTCGAGTTGCAATGATGCCCATCAATGACAAATTCCTCAAAAAGTATTATGTATAAATGTAAAAGACATTGCTTGTAATCATCAGACAAGTTCATATATAAAATTCAATTTTATTTCATCATGAATGATAGTACATAATATCAAGGAAGGTCACTATCATCCTTCTCAAAATTGGGACGCGGGCCACTACTGTCCTTATCGAAGACATGATCAGCAAAAGAACCAAGAACATCCTTGCTCGAACCCACCAGGAACTTACAAGCAGCCATCCTCATGGCCTCTGCTTCTTTCGTCGTCCCTGGTTCAAGGAGGAAGTCCAAGATGTCCCTTGGCGGCTTTGGTGCAGACGAACCTTCGTCCACCTCTGTCTGCTATGGCTGGACCGGCTCGGCAGGACATTCCTCCAAGTGTTCAACCTTCGGGGCGACCTCAGCCTTCTTGGATGCATCTCCAAACGACATTTTTATGTTGAAAAGTGAAAGTGATCATCCCATCTGATTTTCTGTTCTATTTATAGACAGAGATTCATACAACAACGGAGCGACACATCAATCTGACGGTTCACCCGTTCATTCAATCCATCTGACGGTTCACCCGTTCATTCAATTCATCCGACGGTTCACCCTTTCATTACATCATCTGACGGTTCACCCGTTCATTCAATCCATTCGACGGTTCACCCGTTCATTCAATCAATCTGACGGTTCACTTCGTTCATTCAATCAATCTGATGGTTCACCCATTCATTACATTGATCTGACGGTTCACCCGTTCATTCAATCCATTTGACGGTTCACCCGTTCATTACATCAATCCGACGGTTCACCCGTTCATTCAATTCATTTGACGGTTCATCCGTTCATCTCGACGATTCATTTCGTTCATACATTTTGACGATTCATTTTCGTTCATTCATTTATTCTTCCACATTAGCAACTTGTCATCTTCGATTAAGTTGTCCACTGAAATAATGATATTCAATAAATTATATTCTGCCATGTCCACATTACCTCTGAGCAGATATAATGAATATAATTATTTTCTAAAAAATCAAGAAATATATCATGTCCTGCACCTCTGAATATATTTTCTATCGCTATTATTTATATCTGAATAAGATATGCAATAAATAATAGATCCACAAATAAAATGTCTTTTTATTGATCAAAATTGAAAGACATTACAAAAATTCATATCACAAAATAAGAAGATAAAAAGAGTCTTTCTATTCGGCCGGAGGGGTTATCAGGTTGGTCAGTCTGCTGCTTCAAAACTTGTAGTCGCTCCTCACGAGAGTCCATCACTCGCCTTCTAGCTTCCTCCATCCCAGACTGATCGTCAAAAGATGGCATGGTTACTAATTTACGAGAGACTTCCGTTTGATGAGTTGCGACATACTCATCTCTTTCTTGAGTCAGAATACCCAATTGTTGAACTGCAGCCTGATGTTCTGTGGCCTCATTCTCCAGAGCAAGCTGGACAAGTCTCAGCTCTTCTTGAAGTCGGGCAGATTCTGCTCGCAGCTCAGCAACTCTCCTTTCCTTCTCTTCAGCAACAGATCCACTGTTTCCACTTGGGCATTATACTCAGCAGACTTGGTAGTGAAAGCATCCAAGAGAACTTGGAAATTAACTTTCTCAACCGCAGCCTCTTGAGACATCTTTTCAAATTCAGCCTGCACCAAGGGTTCCACCTCTCCCCTATTAAGCTCTTTGTAGGTCCTGACTGACACTTCCAGCTCATCTAGTATATGATCAAAAAAACTAGTCTGAGATTTGTCGTCTTGATTGCGAATAGCATTGGTCGGAATAAGAGGTTGGACCTCTAACTGTGGAAAAATCAGCCTCTTCTTTTTCTATCACCCTATCTACTAAGGGTCCTAACGAATTAAAGAAGAGTTTGGTGGAGTTTATGATAAATTGATTAGTAGCCAGGGCACCAGGTGTCGCGGCTACTCCTATTGACGATGAAGCAGCAGGTGCCGGAGATAGATGTAGCAACTTTTTGCATATGAATGGATGGCTCTTTAGATAAGGGAGCCATGGTTGAGCTGGCTGCTCCTCCCAGATGTTCTTCTGCAAAATCAAATGAATCTTATCATTTTGTTGTCATTTGCAACCAATCGAAAAGGATCAAAAATAAAAACAATCTTACCATGGCTTGGTCCAGTAACAGGTCTGTCGTCTGCTGGCATGGATTCCAACCTTGCAGAAGTAGCCTCAGACATCACTGCCTGGCTACTGCCCGCCTCGGAGCCACCCGAAAAAGGTCGGCTACTACTAGCTATTGCCGCTATTGGTACTATATCTGTGCATGGAGGAGGAATTGGAGATGATTCGATTTCTGTACGGATTAAAAATAGAGATGTCAGTCATTTAATCTATAAAAAGAAGATTGATAATTTCATTTCATACCTTTGGGATCAGCGGTAGTAGTTTCCTCCGCTGCTACTTCCTCACCCGCAATCTTTTTCGGAGACATGCATCTCAACATCCTTTTCAGGATCCAGTATGTCATCAACAGGTTCGGGAGATATATGGACATCAGCGTCCTCTTCTGGATTTAAGGTATCATCAACAGCTTCTGTTGATGTATTTTTATTGCTTATACTATCTTCTGGTGCTTCCTCGCTGGCAGCTACGGCGGCGGTTTGATCGACATCATCCTACAGAATGAAGTCGCAATCATTTAGAGCTTCAATCATTAAATGATCTTCTTCTTCACGGAGTGTTCCTGGTGTAGCAGGAAGCTGAGTAGTTTCCACCGCAAGAGAAAGAGATCGCAAAACTTATCATCCCTCTGCTCAGCCTCATCTCTCTGCTCAGCTTCAGCCTCATCCCTCTGCTCAACCTCGTCCCTCTGCTTTGGACTAGGAGTCTCCTGCCTAGGCTCGTGTGCAGGTGCAGGGGATGACATGGTGATTCCAGCTACAGCACTGGCCACCACCGAGGACAAGATTTGTCTCGGAGGGGTGATCACCCTCTTTCTTCTTCTGGCGGCCAGTTTCTTTCTATGAAGAGGTCTCTCTAGCCTCTCCACATCTACTACATCGACCTGCCTTGGAAGAGAGGTCGGCGTAGTCGCTTCTTCTCTTTGGCTCGACTCGACCAGTTGCCGAGACTGTGACCTGGTGGTGACCTTCTCTGATGGATCCAGGATAAGTTTCTTTTTTGCAACCGGAGAAGAAGGTTCATTAATCCTTCTCTTTCTCTCCTTGGTCGGAGATTTGACCACTTTCAAGGAAACTTGCAGTGGTTCATTGACCTCCTCAGGGAAGTTAGCTTCCCTTGAGGCTTCCAACGGATCATCCACTAGCTGATGCTGCTCGTCATTTCCTGGAGCTAGCATAACAGTTGCTCCCTTCTTCAAACGCATCCCCGTCGCGAAGCTATCTACAAGGCTGAACTTCTTGGCCAATGTATTCGCTGATGTGTAAAAAAGCGAATATGTGTATAACATCCGGGGGCCGTGATCACTCTTGGTCGGCATCGAGAATACTGTTCTTGTGTCTCAAGCGTTATAATAAGCCCAGGCCCTGGCGCCATCAATCAGATAACCCTTTCCTTGCAGACAAGTTATAGCATTGCCTACGTAGAACTGGTCATAGCCGAATTGACGGGCAAATCGGCTGGGAAGATATGGTTCTAAGTAACATTCATCTTCATATCTATAAACCAAGTGCGACGGCCTAATCGTCCTCAGCCAATCAAATGCTGCTCGACCCAACGGCTACCTCCCAAGATCAACTAGATTTGTTGACATATGTTCATAGCCGGTTGGAGGGGGAACACAGTAGAAATTCCACCCCTTTCCAAGATTCAAAGCCCGTCTGCAATCTTTCAGACTGGTGTATATCCATTTACCCCGGGAGAATCTCCGCAGATAGCTACCGCCGACTGCCCCCATATCAGGGTTCATCAATGACGGATGGTGCAGAAGTAACCATCCGAACAAATAGGTATAAGGCAGCTCCAGCCGAGGGAAGTTCCCTTCTCGCCCTTCCATTTGAGCATCGATTCAACATAAAGACGAAGACCAGCATTTATTCTGCATGTCATCGTCGATAGAAGATCCATCCGGTAGCCAAAGACTAACCGGACAACAGCAAAGAGCACGCCGCGATGGAAGCGGTCGACAGCGCTCGCTCCCGGGATGACGAATCGTCGGAGCCAATATGTGAAGAAACCCGCCAACTGGGCTTCCTTTGACATGGGCCTATAGCCCAGCCTTATGAAACTTTCAATAACATCTCCTGTTTTGAAAGGAGGATATTGAAGTTCATCATCGACCCTGATGTCCATTTTTTTGTTCTCCTCCATCAGTCCGATCACCTCACTGTGGCTGAGTAGTTTGAAGAAGGTAGGGTTACACTTATCATGATCCTTAGTCTTCTTCTCTACGATATGGTTAAGGAACAGATATGGTAACCACTTTGATGAGTTGCACGTACCAGAAGAACCACTTTTATAATACATGGAGCAAATTTTGTAGTGGCACAGTAGTTCTTTAAAAACGGCCACCGTCTCTGCATTCTCTCGACGAAGTTGGTCTAACTCGTCATTTGTTGGAACATATTCTTCATAAGGAAAGTCTCCCATTGGTTAGCTCGAGATATATTTCATTTCATGAAGAGCTAGTCCAATTTCCTCGCAGGGTGTCATGAATGTCCCTGTCCTAAAATTGTACCTCTCTGCCAAGACGAGAAACAGATGAGGGTTGGGGAGGAATCCATATACGGTAGAGTATAGCGCCTGATATAGCTCAATCTCTTTGAGCTTTTCTTCGAACTGAACCAATATCCAATTGGTTATGCAGTTCCATCTTTTGTTGTCTGGGTTCACCAGACCTGTCAACCGAATGTCCTGATCCGGGTATCTTCCCTCAACCTTTGCAAATTCATTTGCAAAGATCGGTATCCTCACCGGCAGCAGCAAGGAGGAGTTCTCTGGTGGGATACAGCCAGGCTTCAATCCTCTGAGCAGGGTGCTGTGACGCTCAGAGGAGCTATAGAACATATCCCGGCTATTCGGTCCTTTCTTTACACAAATATTTCCTGTTCTTGCTTGCTGGAGAGGGGTAATATCCCAGTCCATCCTCCTGGGATAGCTCGCATGGGCATAACGGGATAGAGGGAGGCATCTGGCAATGTCTGGTAACAATATTATTTTCTCCTTTCTCTGGAAGAGTCTCTGCTCAACACGAGGTCTCGGCTGAGAACTCTTATCAATAGCCTCACCAAATAGAAATAAGGGTTTCTTATGAGTAATGGCATCGGCAGTCTGCAGAGGCTGCCCATTCATCAGACTCAATAAAGTTTCGTTGTCCTGTGCTACTAAGATGGCTTGACGGGAAGATGGCAGAGCATATTGGGGAAATATTACATGGGACAAATCTTCCTTAAACTCTGGTTTAGCAAGGGTCCCTGCAAAGATTTCATACTCTGGGACTTCTCTGATGTTAACTACATCAAACAGAAAGACATAATTCAGTATATGCAAAATCAAAGATTTTGTCCAAAAAATCAGCAAATTGTGCAAGCATCAGATTGCGCTATCTGTAAAACATCAGATTGTGCAACAACAGCTTCTATGCACAAACTGTCCAGTTGCGCCAACTCATCCACTTGCGCAAGCCATCAGATTGCGCTGGATAACTTACGCGAAGCATCAGTTTGTGCTAGACAGTCTTGCACAAATCAGCAGATTGCGCTGAACATTTGCCAGCGTTTTCCACCGATTGCGCAAGAAAATAGTTTTCATAAAAATGAAAACTATTGGGTTTGTGCAACCGAAACCCTAAACAGGGCGGCACAATATAACCAAATCTCTAAAAAGAGATAGGTTTGAAGATTCAATCATGTCGAAGAACCCTAAAAAGGGTTTTTGATCGAACGACTACCTTGCAGTGCGGGGTGACCAACTTCGTGTCATGAAATATGCGGCGTAGCCCGAGTCGAAGACTCGGCGGGGGCTTTGCCCTTGTCGACGGCGGAACGCTTCGGAGCCATTTGAAGTCGACGGAGAAGAAGGAAAAGAGTCGGAGTAGGGCTCGGGAATTTTTCTCTCTTAAACGAAGTGAAAACAAGTAAAGAATGACAGAAGGACGAAGGAGAACTATTTATAGTTTTTCGAGAGTAACGGTCGCCTTAGATTGTGCCAAAGAAATGGGAGCTGACTCCTCCAATTGCGCAGACAGAGCATTACTTGCGCAACTTGATTTTAAAATCAAAATTCAAAGTATTTCGAAGCTTTGACTATTTTTAAACTTCGAAAACTTTAAAGGGGGTCTTGTAGGTCCTAAAAATCAAGTTGCACCTATCAAAGAAGTCATAAAAATCAAATTGTGCATCTTTCAAGTGAGCTGCACAGGAGACAGATTGTGCAACAACTCAATTATGCAGGCTGAACTGCGCACTCATTCAAGTACACAAGCTGACGTGGCCTCGTCATCATTATCTGACAGAGAATCAGATCTTCTGATAACTGACAGCACGGAGAACGAGAAAACTGTTCGTTTATCGTACAACATAGCGCTCGAGGACAGCTATACATGCAGCGCAATCTGCCATACTCTCTGCAGCGCGGTCCATCCCAGCGCAATCTGAAGCCAGCGCAATTCATGTGGCGCACTCCATCAAGACAACTGACAATGTACACGTGGCCTTCATGCCATCAATTACTCACCATGTGGCAACCGTCTGTACACGACCAAGCGTATTTCAATCGAACAATGCCACACGTCACATACAGATGGTCCACGATCGGGTAACTGCCTGCGCAGTTCATTGCTTGCGCAATCTAAAGTATGCGCAATCTATCCTGCACAACTCAGAATAACTAAAAGTTAGTTATTTCCAGAACTCTATAAATAGAGTTTCAAGTCTTCATTATGACATACACACAGAGAGATCAGAACACACATTCAAGTCATCACCAGAGATCAGGAGTTCTTGCCAAAGTGCTGCTGCAATCTTCAGAGGCTACCGTCTTCAAAGTTCACATCGTCCAAGGGATAAAGCGATCGTCATTCAGATCAGATTCCTATAGTTGTACTTTTCCAGAATTCTTGTAATCTTTTTACAAAGTTTGTGAAATAAAGATCAACTTTTGTTTTTGCAAACAACTGGTGGTCGGAAGGAAGAGGTGGATTGGTGGGTGGTCCTGGTGGTTTGTGTTCCGATGTCGGCGGTGGTGGTGAAGGCGATGACGGTGATAGTGGTGAAGGCGATGACGACGATGGTGGTGAAGCCGATGATGGTGTTGGTGAGTAGTGGTTTGGTCGAAAGGCTACCAAATTTTTTGGGTGCTGTGGCGCTGACGTCGGAGTAGACGACGTCGGCTCGGTAGATTGGTTGGGACAGGACATGGGCTGGATGGTGGCTGGGTTGGGGATGTCCGATGAAGTCAGACACGAGAAATAAATGTAGATATAAAGTGAAAAATAGTGGAAAGTGGTGGCGGACATGGACACGTTACACAAGCACAATGGCTGCGGGATAGATTTGTGGCTAGATGACGGGGGTTGTTAGTTGTGGAAAAAACAAGATGAAGGCCTCCTTAAATAGAAGTTTAATCCTAGTACGATAAGGATGAAAAATCCTAATAGATAAGACTTTCCTCTAATTTAAATACATTTAAATCAAAAACTCATTAGTAGATAATATTATTAGTTTAAATCAATATTTAGTACTTATCAAATAATTTTAAATCTTAATAGATAAGTATTTAATTTAAATCAAATATAATTATTTAAAACCATTTATTTTGATCAAAATCTATTAATAGATAATAATAGTAGTTTAAATCAAAATTTAGTATTTATCAAATAATTTAAATCATAATAACCATTAAAACAAATTAATCTAGTCATAAGTCATTAATAGATAATAATAATAATTTTAAATCATTACTCGGTATTATAAAAAACTATTTAAAATATATTCGTATTAGGTCGAAAACCTTATTTAGAAGCCCATGAAAGATTATTACCCTATTAATAATTATATAGCAAGCATCTATTTCGAACATAAAACTATTAGAAATATACTTATTATATAAAAATAATAATTAAGTCTAAAATTAATATTAAGAAAAGTTAATTACATTATTAGTTAAAACTCAGACAATTATAACTCAATATAATGATAAGCCCATAGAACATATATGTTAGCCCAAAATTACTAACCAAATTTTTTAATGCAATAATAAATTCAAAAATAAATATCTTTATTAAAACCAAATAGTACTCATTAACTAGTTTTTCCAAAATAGCAAGATAACATTTATATGTTTCAAAGAACATTTATTTCTAATTATGAAAATATGATAAAATTTTGAAAAATTCGGGGAGAGGAGTTACAGCTACAGAGACGAAGGTATACTAGTAGAATACCATCCAAGTCCCTATATGGAAACAAGGCTAAACTAGTAGAATAACAGCCAAGTCCTATATATGAAAATGAGGATATACGAGTAGATAAATATATATATATTGCCTTATATTGCGGTAATGTTCTCCCCACCTCATGGTCTAGTACTGTCCTCAAGTCAAGCAAGTCTCATGTACAAGTAGTAACTCATGTATCCTATACAGAGTCCAAACCACGAATATATCATGTATGACTCGGTATCATGATTGTGTCAGTGTCTTGTGGTCTATCATGTCAATGAACACGAATAAAAATGCATTATTACGCCTAGTGTCGATACCCTATATCTATACAATGACGACATTCGAGTACAATTTGGACACTAAGTATCAACTATCCTACGTCCACCATGACTATAAAAATGAAAAATAAATGTACGACGAATAAAGCAAAAAAATGACCTGAAACAATGGCAAGGTCCGACTCTTATATCCTCGGTCACACCGTCACATACACCTAGTGAATAAATAAACTACCAAATGTCATAACCATATATGAAATTACCATATATAGACCTAATTAAATTATACTACCATACTAGCCACATTAATTATTCAACTCAATCTAGCATATATAACATTAAATCTACTTGATAAGTAATATTTTTATAAACGAAAAATATGTTATTTATTTCTGAAAAAATATTATTAATATTTTACATAAATTTAACTGTAACATAATTAATAAATACCTTAAGTTGGTGTACGATTAGGTTATTATTAATATTTTATTCATGCGCGTTATGCGTGTAGGTCCCCTACGGGCATGGACGGAAGGCACAGGAGAGTCTCACCCATGCGAGGATTTGCCCATGTGCGGAC
Organism: Iris pallida; assembly: GCA_029216955.1. Classification (NCBI taxonomy): domain Eukaryota; kingdom Viridiplantae; phylum Streptophyta; class Magnoliopsida; order Asparagales; family Iridaceae; genus Iris; species Iris pallida. The sequence goes on from JANAVB010001067.1 coordinate 94,508, forward strand.
TTTTCCCATGCATTGCCCATGTGCAGACTTTTCCCATGCGCAGATTTTCCCATGCACGAATTTTCCCATGCGCAGATTTTTCCCATGCACGAATTTTTCCCATGTTCAGATTTTCTCATGCACGGATTTGCCATGCACGAATTTCTCCATGCACAGATTTGCCCATGCGTGGATTGTCCAAGCGCGGATTGCCAATCGCATATCTTCTGATTCACATGATTTCTGATACGCATGACTTTTCTGGATTTATGTGTTGTAATTTTTGCTATTTTATCTTAGTGACTTGATTTTCGGCCCTGACCTTAGTGTGCCATGTGTAGCTTAGACTATGCATCTTTGTGACTTATGTGCCCAAGTGACCTAGGTGCCAAGGCATGTCCATGTTATTTTCTTGACTTGACTATGTTCCTTACTTGACCATGTTACTGACTTGATTACCTGTATACGTACTGGTACCATCCTATGTGTGTACTGAGGTACAATCTAAGTATGCACTAAGGTGCTATTAATCGAGTGCACTTAGGTTTAACTCTACGTGCTAAGTGATCTTGCCCATTATATGTCAGTACATGCATACTTTCCAGCACAGTCATGGTAATTGGTCAGCAATAATAACGTGGTAGGATGCGTGTTTGTTTGATGCATTACAATAAGGATGAATCCATATGTGGGACTCCATGAGCCGAATGTTGATTTATACTTAGGGTACTCGTACTATTGTACGACATCTGAGGGATGATCATGTGACCACGACATGTCAATCCAAGACCAATATAGGGTTAATTTAAGCAACTCAAATTGGTAGAAGCATTAGATGGGAACATAATTGTACATGACAAGCCACCACCTAGATAATTGTTATGGCGTGTCGGCTGGCCACCACGGATACTGTATAGTCATCCGTACTAGCAGAATGCAGTATCTGATTAGTGAATGTCGAGCCAGTTCTTCCTATAGGAGGGTTGGAAACGTTATTGCTTGTCTTATCACAGTGGCCTTACGAGGGACCGATGTATTTAGTGCATGAGTATTAATAAATTGGTTCAGCTAGCCATTGCTTGGATACAGACAAGATCTGAGGATTCCTATATATATGCATTACTAGGATAACCCAGACAAATCATAGAAAGCCATATGATTGATTGGCCGCTTGTAAACTGTCACTCCTGTTTCCCATTTTACATATTTTCTGTATATGTGTACGAATTTCTAGCAATTGTCAAGTGGACCGTAGTTCGACTTGTCTTGCTTAGCTTGATCTTGGTTTAAACTTGCCTTGGTTTATTTGGTTTGGTTCAACTTGACATGACTTGGCTGGGTCTTGGTTCATCTTGGCTTGACTTGGCTTATTTTAGTTCATCCTGGCATGGCTTGGCTTGGTTTGGTTCATTTTGGTTTGAGATGAGAGGGGTTGATATATAAGTCAACTCTTCTCTCTCTCTTCATTAGTCTTACATTTATTTCCTTCATCTTCTCCATAACTCCTCCCCACCCACCAAAGAACCCTAGGCAAGTACAAACTTGCTTCATGATGGATCTCACATTTTATTGTTCTATTCTCTTCTCTACTTGATTTTAAGCCTCATTAGAACTTGATATTTTTGGTTTTGATGGATAGATTTTTGTAGATCTGTGTTTTGATTTTTTTTTGTTTTTCTTGGTTTTGATCTATTAAAGCTTAGTATTTTCTAAAACCAGTCATCCCAGGCTGTAGAAAATCTCGTTCTATACAGTTTAGACCCTTGGAAGTCTCAATTCGAACTTGTTTTGGGCAAGTTATGGTATTTCGAAGTTCATGGGTTATTTGAGCTTTTCTCGGTCTATTGGAGAAGAAGGTGAGCAGTGTGCGCGTGCTCTTTAGCGCCGTGCCACTGAGTTGCGTGCGCTCTTGGCATCGTGCCATTTTGTTGTGTGCGCTCTTCAGCGCTGCGCCTCTCCAGGCGCACCCTAGCCCAGGCACCTTTTGGCCCTGGCGGACTTGCCCCTGGTGCAACCCAGCCGGTGCTCTTTAGTGTCGCGCCTTCCGACCTCTTGCAGCTTAGTCTAGCACACCCCGACCTGGCGCACCCTAGTCTCGCTCCTTCCGACCTCGTGCAGCTTAGTCTGGCGCACCCCGACCTGGCGCACCCCAGCCTAGCGCAACCCAGCCCAGCGCCACCTGTCCCCCTTGGCGTTGCTTGGCTAGGTGCCACCTGTCCCCCTTAGCGCCACTTGGCTAGGCGCCACCTGTCCTTCCTGGCACCACTTGACCAGCCCACTTATTTGCCATGATACCCCTTGCCCCTTACCTCCATGCATGTTCTCCTAGTTCGTATTGCATATGCTTGTGATCTTACATGTGTCTTGTACTTGGCCTAACTTGTGACGACCCGACTTGATAACTTGTTGAGCATGAGTATGACTTGCTTGTATTGATCTTGACTTGAACATGATAACATGACCCCGTCTCGACATGACATTATAGTGGCCCGTCGAGGCGCACTCTTGACAAGTAACAAGTAAACTTGATATGGCATGAATAATCTTGATAGTGGTCCGTCGAGGTGCACTCCTGACAAGTACTCTTGACATGACAAGTAACCTGACATGACAAGTATAATCTTGAAGCGCTGTTGCGATAGTTACCCTGATTTGCTAAGTAACTCTTGGCTTGACACCGTGGTTGATTCTTTTGATTGTGCCTATATAAGCTACCTGTCTTGTCCTGCATCATGTCTAGGACAATAGATTCCTGGTTACCACGGTCAGGAATTCATAATGAATCTGACTAGGTTAACGACTAGATTGATCAAGTAGTCCATATAGAGAGATTTTCCTAATTACAGACGATCCCGTTATCCCGGCCACACCTGAGGGACTTGTAGCCTATCGACAAGTAGGGCACATTTCCAGCTCACTGTCATGTGGGGCACTTTTTAAAAACATAAGTACTGAAAGTACACCAGTAATCTTGATAACTCTTGTAACTCTTGTAAATCACCTCGCCTGGATAACCTGGATGGCTGCAGGGCTTGTGACTGCGGGGATATCTCAATTGCATCTTGCTAGTAACTAGGCCTGTGATAACCCAAGTTAGTTAATAATAGGAAGCTGTAGGACTTGATTGGCCGTGCATGAATGCTTGTCTCGTTATTAGCATAGAAATTATATTTCGTCTCTTATTTTCTTAATGCAAGCTCTCATTTTATTCTAATCCTGTCTTCATGTTACTTAATCATGTTCATTTATGTATTCTTTTATTTAATTATCTGCTGGTTTTAGTTCATTGATGAAGCCTACCTTGTGGCACTTGCTCTTCTGGGTTTTGACCCAGCTGATTTTGTATGGCCAGATTTTGGAGTAGCACCCGAGGATCTACTTGCCTTCCAGCCAGATGGTGAACACCAGACGTAATCCTGGCAACGAGTGGGTTTCTTATTTTGCTCTCCCATTCTATTGTAAATTATTCTTTTGAGGCGTTTAGCCATCGAACAAGTGTTAGCTCGTGTTTAAACTAAATTTCTGTTTGCCTAAGGGCTGTAACATGATTGACAAATCCTAGGGTTGATCATGTATGACTTAACTCTTGCTAGTCTCGCATTTTGTATGACTAGCTTCATGATCATCTGAATATATAATCTTTGGGAAGCCTTACTTTGTATGTCTGATGATCTAACATCTTGTACATCTATTTGCTTGCTTGAGATTGAGACACTAGGCTTGTTCTTGACCATAGAGACTGATGGATTGTAGTTTAACCCTCAAGCATCTAGACAGACAGCCGTGACCGTATTGCGAGGTGGGTTGTACTTTAATGTACATAGTTGGCAGTGTCTGTCCTCCGCTCTCTAGTATTCTGGCTCTGGGGCGTGACATAAACTGACTTACTTGTGATAGGTTTCTTCTGTTAGTAACTGAGGAACATGAACTATCAGGGTGCGTGGTCCAACCCATGTCCTTGTTTGGTTGTTGGGTTGGGCTATTGTGCTACGATAGGCTATGGACCGAAGTTGCGACCAATAGCCCTTAACCTGACCATGGTTATGGGATGGATCTTATCTTGACACGATATTGACATCGTTTGTCCTTGTGTGGTTGTAAGGGTGCCGTATTATCTAGATGATATGGTATAAGCCTATAACTCTTGAGTCAGGCCTTAATTTACTGCTTGGGTTTTGTCTTATTCATTATGTGCTCCCTTGTGGTACTTACTATTCGGGGCCTGACCCTGCTGGTTTTCTTAGGCTAGATTTTGTAGTAGAGCCCGAGGATCCAGCCTTCTACCCGAACAATGGTGCACATCAGGAGCTTGGACGTCGGAGACCAAGAGTGTTTTTCTTCTTCATCGCTCTGATATCTTTCATTTTGTACTTGGTGTTTAGCCATCGGCACCTGTTTAGCCGGTTGATATGGATATTAGTTCCCTTTTACATAATTGTAATTAAATCAGACTGCAGCTGACAACGGTTATGTACTATTGACTCCCGGCACTAGCTTGTCATTCTGTGTAGCTAGTCTCATGAATCATTTTGATGAAGCTTCAGGGATACCTTACTCTTTTGTCTTATATGATCATTATTTACTACTTCCAGCTTTGATTGATTGAAACGTAGATGCTCTGCGAGACCGTAGGAGACTTAATTATAGCATACACCCTCTAATCTCTTGACAGTCATTATTAGGGCTGACCATTATTAGGTTTTAAACCAAAAACCGAACCGAACCGAACCGAATAAGCTATTCGGTTCGATTCAAAACCAAAACGGGTCGGTTTTGGTTTTAGAAACCCATTAATTCGGTTATTGGGTTCGGGTTCGGTTAATGGATTCGGGTTCGGTTTAAAACCGAAAAACGAATTGGTATATACATTTACCAAAATACCCTCACCTAATCCCTAAATATAAAATTAAATTTTCACTCTCTCTCATCTCATTCTCATTCAATCTCCTCTCACAGACTTACTCCATCGCTTCCTTCCATTCTTCTCTTCTCTGGAGAGAAATGGAACCCTAGTTAGTTTCCTAACACCGTCGTTCCCTTCCACCTCTCTTCTCAGTCTCTCACCGCCTCTTCTCAGTCTATCTCTTTTGACAGCCTCACCTCTCGTCGATCATCGTGGATCTATAGATCTGACTGTGGATCTACAGATCTGAAGTTTGAATATTGTGGATCTATAGATCTGTTCCTCTTGGAGCTTTTACATCCAGATTTGGAGAGTCCGGACTCCAGATCTGAGACTCCAGTCCAAGCCCCCTCTGGATCTACAAACCATATTTTTTGTAAGTATTTTTTGTTTTATATTTTAAATTCATGGTAGTTCTTGTTAATTCTTGTTAAAATTTTTACTGTTAATTCTTGTGAAAATTTCTACTGTTAAGTTTAGACTGTTAATTCTTGTTAAAATTTTTTGTAATTTATGTACTGTTAACTTCTTGTAATTTATGTACTGTTAATTCTTGTTAAAATTTCTTGTAATTTATGTACTGTTAATTCTTGTTAAAATTTCTACTGTTAAGATTAGACTGTTAACTAATTTTCATGTCTCATATCTAGTCAAAATTTATACTGTTAAGTTTATATGGCACATAAATTACCATATAATGTTAAGTTAGTCATAGATTGTTAGAACTTATACTGTTAAATTACCAATTGTTAAAATTTATACTAATTTTTATGTCGTATATCTGGTTTAATTTACCATAGACTGTTAGACTGTTAACTAATTTTCATGTCACATAAATTACCATATATTGTTAAGTTTACATGTTAATTTATGCTAACAAATTTTCATGTCACATATCTAGTTAAAATGTTAGACTGTTAAGAATTACTTGCTTGGATTATGCAGATATTGGGTGCTGGAAGCCTTGAGCCTTGGCTGGAATTCTTCTTGAATCACTGTAAGAATTACTATATTCCTTTCTATGATATATATATATGTATATATATATATATATATATATATATATATATATATATATATATATATATATATATATATATATATATATATATATATATATATATATATATATTTGTGCTTGAAATATTTTTGCAGGCCAAATTATTGCTTAAAGTGCCCGCTTGCACAATCGCTGAGCTGCAAATTGCAATTGCCAGTTTGCCTTAAAGTGCCAGTTTGCACTCTGCACAAACTTTATTTTTTTGTTCTATGCAATTTGATTTTTTTTGTATGCTGTTTTACTTTAACATGTTGTATCATACTCCAGTTTCGATTTATACTATTACGTTTAGAGTCTTTAGACTCGTATGCAGTCTGGATTTGTTGTTGCATGCATGTTGATTTTAGTTTTGTAAGCAGTTTGATTTTAATATATTGTATGCACTATGCAGTTTTGATTTTTCTTAGTATGTAGTTTGATTTTAATATGTTGATTGCCCTATGCAGTTTGGATTTTTGGTTGTTTCTGGTTTGTTACTTTGTTTAGTAAATACATAGGGAAAAAAAATTAAAAATCTGATAACTTATGAGTGATTTTTTTAATGTTTAGATGTCAACTGAAGCTGTACATATTGAGGTTGGGGTTGGGGTTGGGGTTGTTGGGGGGACCCAAGCCACAAATGTACCTATTACAACTATTTCTAAACTTAAGGTTAAAAACAAGCGTATTGGTAAAAGAAGGGCTCCTTATTGGAGTGACTTTAAGGAATTTCTAGGGAATGGGAACCCTAAAGCAGAGTGTAACTACTGCAAAAAGCAGTACTATTGTCACCCCGTAATTAATGGGACAAGCTCAGTCAGAAATTATTGGCTTATGTCCCCTTAATCCAAATTACAAAGGTCCGTCCCAATCAATATTGAATATGCAATCTGTTAGGAAAGGCAAGTCAACACTAACTAGTTGGCAATTTAATCAAGAAGTCGTAAGGAAGGCCTTGTCTTATATGCTAACTGTCGACGAGCTTCCTTTTCGGTTTGTTGAGGGTGAGGGTTTCAAGCGGTTTGTTTCGGTTGCGTGTCCGATGTTCACTGTACCGTCAAGATAGACCGTTGCCCGAGATTGTTACAATCTCTACACTAGTGAGAAGACTAAGTTAAAGGCACATTTCAAGGAGTCCAATCAAAGAGTTTGTCTTACCACGGACACATGGACTTCCATTCAAAAGATAAACTACATGTGTCTCACGGCACATTACATTAATGACGATTGGATATTACAAAAAAGAATTATCAACTTTTGTCTAATTGCTAGTCATGAAGGCGAGGCCATTGGGAGGGACGTTGAGTCATATTTAATTGAGCGGGGCATTGACAAGATTTTTACAATTACTGTTGACAATGCTAGCTCTAATGACGTTGCTATTGCTTATTTGAGCAAAAAGTTTGCACATCGAGGAAATAGTGTACTTCAATGCAAGATTTACACATGCGTTGCACTGCATACATTATCAACCTTGTCGTGGTACATGAGCTGAAAATGATGTCTTCTTCGATTGCTCGTATCCGGAGAGCTATTAGCTACGTGAGGCAATCTTCTTCTCGTTTTCAGAAGTTTAAAGCTTGTGCTCAAATGGAAAAAATAGAAAGCAAAAAACTGTTGTGTCTAGATGTGAGCACCCATTGGAATTCAATATATTTGATGTTGTATACCGCTCAAAAATTTCAAAGTGCCTTTGAGAGGTTCCAAGATGAAGATCTTCTATTTAAGAGAGAGCTTGAGGGTGTGAACATGTTTCCAAATGAAGTTGATTGGATGTGTGTGAGAAGGTTATGTACTTTCTTAGAACATTTTTATGAATTCACTTTACGTGTGTCGGGATCTTCGTATGTCACTTCCAATAAGTTTTTTTGAAGAGATTGCTTCTATTGACTTTCTTTTGAAAAATGCTAAAAGTAGTGATGACTTTGAGTTGTCTACTATGGCCGATAAAATAAGAGAGAAAACGATAAGTATTGGGGGGGGGGGGGGGGGACGTCGAGAAGATGAACATGGTTGTCTTCATTGGGCCACTTTTTGATCTAAGGCAAAATTTTGTATATTTGGAATGGTGGCTATATCAACTCTATAGTCAGTCAAAGGGTGACACAATGATAGGGAAGGTAAAATTGGTTGCTTACTCCATATTTGAAGAATACAGAAAGTTGTATGCACCTATAATTCCTTCTACAACTACTGAAATGAATGAATCTTCTACCATCGACGATCGTCCAATCTTTAACTTGAAAAGTATGATGAAGACTCAGTATAAAAATCATAAAATAAAAACCAATAGTTCTGATAATAAATCTGAGTTGAATCGTTATTTTCTCGAGCCCACCGAAGCCGATGAAGATGAGAATCCTAATTTTGATCTCTTGGCTTGGTGGAAGATCAATTCTCCTTATTTTCTTGTTCTTTCGAGAATGGTTCGCAATGTCTTGGTTGTTCCAATCTCTACGGTGGCTTCGGAGAGTGCATTTATTACCAGTGGTCGGGTGCTTGATGCATTTAGGAGTTCTTTGACACCTAGGATTGCTCAGGGTCTTATTTGTTCTCAAGATTGGTTTAGGACTGGTTCGGATCGATCTATTGTTACTAATCTTGAAGAGAATTTGGAATCCCTAGATAAACTTGAAAGAGGTATCATTTTAGATATTAAATTTCATGGCATAATGTCCTTTTTTTACTACATTAACTTGTATTGATTTTTTTTTTAATCTTTTTTATACTTGTATAGATTTAAGCCAATTGACTATGAAGGGCTCAACCTCAAGCGAAATTTGAAGAGTTAGTCTTTGGAATCTGGATTTTGGTTTGGATTATGTAATTATCAAACACCTATCATTGGCTCACTGCAATGTGCTGATGTGCACTATAGTCTGCACTGTCCAGTATGCAGTACTGGACATTTTGTTTTATGTTTGGGATTCATAATGCTGGCTTGGCTGGACTATAATATGATATGTGTGCACTATACAGTGCATTACAAACCTTATTTTGGATGTTTAATACTGCACATTATATGTAGCCCTTTACCCCAGGTCATAACGACACTTTGTAAGTAGCCCATGCTATTTCTGAACTGTAGTTTTTGACTTTTAGTAGTTTTTGTGTATTTCAGTCACTTTTTTCCATTATAAGTTACTAACAAATATGTGAAGAAATTTGTGATGATGATATGGCATTAGTAAGTAGTAAACATATACTACGATGCATCTATTTATGATGCACTAATTGCCAATCTGAACTTTCATATTTCAAATCCACTTGTTTATCTATGCAGATGATAATATGGTTTTTTTTGTATGAAAAAGTTGGATTTTTTGTCGGTGCTAAAGCCTAGAGGTGACTCACCTGAGCACTAATTGGGTCCTTAATAACCGGCCTTCGGTTATTGGTTTCGGGTTCGGTTATGGGCTGCAACTTGCAACTTGCTTGCTTTTCTGTGATAATTCATGGTTACTTCCTGTGATAATTCTGGTATCTTTTTTCATTGCTCCTAGTTATTCTCTATACTACAATGCATCCGAATTAACAAATTTGAAGAGAGGGCAATGATGAGATGTCATTATTTAGTAGTGGATTGCATCTGTTGATGCACACCATGCCTATCTGAGCCTTCAAAGTCAGTTTCTCTTGTTCCAGCATGCATATGAATTAAAAAGGATTAATGTTGAATGGTGGAAGCTTTCAAATTATGTTTATTGTAGGCTTGTAGCTCAGGTTATTTCTAAACTTCCAAATTTCTATATCTTTTGTTTTACAATAATATATTGTGGCCTAAATTATGTGAATTGGACAATGTTAATCTCCATGTCCATATTGTGGTCTTATTTATGCCTAATTCTCTTGAGCAGCTGTTAGCTAACAAGTTGACAATTCAACCCCAAATGATGAAGCAAGCTCTCTTGAGGTTTATACTTTATGCAACTTGGTCCTCCTTGGCTCCTTGAATTGATCTTGGCTAATGTTGTTTATATAATTATATTGCCAATTGACTGGACTTTGGATTGGATATCCTTCTATACTCCAGTTACTATGATCTGGGATAATGTTGTTTATATTGCCAATTTATTTGGAGTCCAGTGTGCTGGCCGAGCTTGTATCAGCTGATTGAGCTTCTGATGGGTAAATATCCTCTTTACACTGCTGCATTAAAAGAATGAGGGTCCATTATGGATGTTAATCTTTACTCTCATTTTTGTATGTTGTAAGCTGGATAACTGTAATTGTAATCTTAGATTCTTTACTTTTTTGTATATGCTGGACAATTTTTCCATATCCTATGTTGCATGTATGTTAATTTTTATTTTTTTAGGTTCATTTGGTTGCAACTGTAATTTTAAGCTGTAAAGTGTAAACTGTAAATATAAGCTGGAAAATTGTTGTAAGCTGAACAAATGTTGTATGCTGGACAATTTGTTCATATTGTTGTAATTATTTGTTCATGTCATTTGTTTGTTTAGCTATTTTGTATAGCAATATCAAGAAATAAATATGTGTTCTCAATTTGTATGTATTTTTTGCACAACATTTTGCCATTAAAAGATGGCCCAACTGTTTAGCCCATTCGTTAATTGGCCCAACCGGTTAAACCGGTTAAACCGAACCGAATTAATCGGTTCAGTTTAGTTCGGTTTACCCTCAATTCGGTTCGGGTTCGGGTTCAGTTTAGAATATTTTTAATTCGGTTAATTCGGTTTTGGTGTTTTCGGTTCGGTTTAAACCGATTTAACCGAATACTCACCCCTACTCATTATCACCGTATGACGTCTTCGTACCTCATATGGGGTAGCTGGCCTAGTCCGTTTCCGTATTTCGGTACTGGGCATCACACCATTCCTACGGGACCCCCCGGTACCCAACGAGCTACACCCTCACGGACTTATATATATTTTTAATATATATATATATGTGTGTGTATTATATATATATATATATATATATATATATATATATATATATATATATATATATATATATATATATGCCAGTGGCACGGTGGTGCGCCGGTAAGACCGCTGGCACTCGGGGGTGAGGGTGCGGGTTCGAGCCCCCACTCCCATGGGGGCTGCTAGGTGGCGTTGTCCACGGCCTCCGGGCCAATGCTAGTTGGGTAACGTTATCCACGGACCTTGGTTATATATATATATATATATATATATATATATATATATATATATATATATATATATATATATATATATGTGTGTGTGTGTGTGTGTGTGTGTGTGTGTGTGTGTGTGTGTGTCTGGCGCTCCTAGCGTAAGTGGCAGGAGGGGGGGCTCTCGGCGGGGAGACCCGGGATCGAGCCCTCTCTCCCACGCAAGCCGGCTGGGTGGCAGTAGCCACAGGCTTGTACGAGGATGACATATATATATATATATATATATATATATATATATATATATATATATATATATATATATATATATATATATATAGTCACACACACATTCGAAACTCCTTCTATTTCTTCCTATACTCTATTATGGTATTCTAAAATGAAATTTTGGGAGTAGGTGTTAAAAATTAGGTTCTCAGTATTCGTCATCGCTTTTCTGGACTCTCGCACAATTACTAGCAATGTGAGGCATAAAATACATCGAACAAAAGTTTGAAATCTTCTCAGGTACATACGCTTCACAAATAGAACCTTGAGCCCGTGCCTTATTTTCATCTTTCGTTTTAGGTAATAAAGATACCGCTCGAAGGAATACATCCATTAGTAATCGACGGGTCCATCGACACGTGACTCATAGGAAAGATGAATTGGCAAATGGTCCATAGAGTCAAAGCATTCGGGAGGGAACATCATCTCGAGCTTGGACAATGTTTTTATAATGTCCTTCTCTAACTTTTCTAGATGATCGATGATTAGCTTAGTAGAACACAAATCTCTGAAGAATATGCTTAGCGCTTATAATGAATATCAGACGGTCTACAATAAGAATTTCTGAAATAAATCAAAATTAACCTCTCTATGAATATATGACAGTCGTGACTCTTCATACTTGTAAGTTTGTTCTTCTTAAGGTAATTGCAACTTCTTAGATTAAATACGTACGCGCCTGAGAATTTTAGGTCCTGAATCTACTTGCATAGTCTTCCTTTATCTTATTTGTCTACTGAGAAAATTGTCTTAGGCTGCTTATACTTTCCATTTCCTTCTTCTATCAAATGCAAAGAAGGTCGTCTGTAGATGTCTTAGGCTGATTCATGACAATTTAAGGAGTAAAATAAAGAACGTGCATTTATTTAATATCGAAAAACATAAATATGGAGTACTTGCCACAAGTCTAATTTGTTGTAGCTGCTCCTAGTCCTACCTATACAAAAATAGTAAATTCCTATTAGGTTCTTGAAAGACCCTAAAGATAACCCTTAAAAGTCTCGGCCTAAAACTTTATTTTATCAATAAGCATAATAAAATCCAATCATTACTAACTATAAAGCCAAAATATTCACTTGCACTAATGGGCCTAAGCTCGAAGAACATATATATATATATATATATATATATATATATATATATATATATATATATATATATATATATATAGGGTCCTTCTGGCTATCTTTGGCCCAGCAGCGATTCTTAGAATCGCGCAAGCCAAAGAAGCAGGATTCCTGGACCCTCACAACCCTCTCTGCGCGCTAGCTGATGCAGAGGAAGATGCGGCTCCCACCCTGTCGGAACACACATGAATCAACACACAAAGGCCGTCAGTTGCGACGGATGATCCCATCGTTCAGACCCGGGGATCTTCCAAAAATAAATCCCACCGCAAGAAGAAAAAACTCAACCTTGAGTCCATGGTCATGACTACGTGGTCAGCCGCTAAACTCAACAAACCCCCTGTCACCAGCCCAATGTTAAACATCCTCGCGTGGAATGTGATAGGGCTGTCCAATAAACCTACTTAGAGGAGAATCAAAAGCCTCATAAAAATGTATCAGATTGACATCCTAATCATCATCGAACTCAAAATCCTCAAAAAAGACTCAAATCCATCCAGCTCTACCTCGGCTTCCCGTCCGGCGTCGCCGGGCGTAACGACATCTTGATCCTTTTCGGCTCCGGGATCCAGTTTGGAATCATCCATGATTCTAGTCAGGCACTCTTCTGCTGGGTGGAGCACCCCACTCTCAAGTCTCGCTGTCTTCTTTCCGCCATTCACGGTAGCTGTGACATCCCAGAGCGCAAGCTTCTCTGGGACACTTTGATAGACACCCACCTCCAACTCAACATTCTTCCGTGGATCTGTATTGGAGATTTCAACACGATCTCGAGCAGAGAAGATAAGTGAGGGGGTCGCATGCCCCCCAGTCGGCGATGAACGACTTCAACAACTTCATCTTCAACGCCCACATAACACCCCTCTCTTTCTCTGGTAACGCCTTCACCTGGTGCAACATGTCGGAAGGCGATCGCCAACAATACTCCCGCCTGGACTGCGCCCTGATCAACAATCGCTGGTCCGACATGGAAGTTATCTCCATCCTGTCCCACCTGAACACCACCGAGTTGGATCACTCCCCCTTCTAATTGAGATTAACAGCAACTCCAACCACATCAAAAAACCCTTCCGGTTCTTGGACTTCTGGCAACATCACCCTCAATTCCGAAGCATAGTGGCCTCTGCCTGGAGATCCACTAACGACCCCGACCACCTTATTCGTGTAGCAGACAAACTCAAGACTACCAGGAGAGCCTTATCGTCTTAGAGCAAGAGCGCCTTCGGCAAAATTTTCTAGGCTATTAGAGAGGCGGAAGATGACGTCACTCGCGCTGAGTCGCAGTACGCCACGGATCGATCGGCGGGGACCCAAACTGTGCTCAACCACACCAGAGCGCTCCTTAAATCTCGGATTAAGGTGGAAACTGAATTCTGGAAACAGAAAGCCAGACTGACCTGGGACACCGAGGGAGACAAGAATTCAAGATTCTTCCATTCCTGCGTCAATGGCCGTAGACATCGGCTCCATCTTCACCAAATCTTCGACGATAACTGCCAGGTTCTCATAGATCAACGGGGCATCCAAGCTGCAGCAGCGAACTTCTACTCCAAACTTTTTACCAAAGAAGTCATCGTCAAGGATGTGGACCTTCTCGCTAAGATCCCCAGCTTGATCAATGATCGGGAGAACGAGCTGCTCCTGACCCCCCTTACATGGAGGAAGTCAGATCCGCTGTCTGGGCTCTTAACGAACACAGCGCTCCCGGGCCTGATGGCTAATCCGGCGTCTTCTTCCGGTTCTGTTGGGATATCATCGAATCCGACTTCCACGAGGCTGCGCTTACCTTTTTCCAGGGGGCGAGGTACCCCAGTTCCATTTCCTGTGCCAACATCATCCACATACCCAAAATAGACAACCCGGAGACCTTCAAAATTTTTCGTCCAATCAGCTTATGCACCTTCACCAATAAAGTCATCTCTAAGATCATTGCTAGCCGCATGTCCTCTCTCCTCCCCAAGATCATCTTCGAGGAACAAAGTGGCTTCGTCATAGGGCGGAACATCACTGACAACATCCTACTGGCGCAGGAAATAATCATTTGCTTAAAATTCCCGTCCATGGGCAGGAACGTCGCTATCAAATTGGATATGGAGAAAGCCTATGATCGACTGGACTGGCAATTCATGATCTAGGTATTCAGGGCCTTCAGTTTTTCTGAGCCGTGGATCGACATCATCTTCCGATCCATTAGCAACTCTTGGTTCTCTACAGTCATCAATGGGCAAGCGGAGGGTTTCTACAAATCCAGTCGCGGCGTCAGACAGGGAGACCCCCTATCCTCCACCATCTTCATCATTGTAGCAGAGGTGCTCAGCAGCAACCTCAACTTTTTGCCGACCACTCCCGGATTCCACTACTTCCACACCACCACCGGGTGCCCCAAAATCACTCACCTAGCCTACGCCGATGACATCCTCATTTTCTCCTCCGAAGACATCGGATCTGTGGAGGTTGTCAGTAGTACACTTGAGAGATACACCAGATGCGAGTCAACGTGTCAACACCTCTAAAAGCGTCATCGACACCCACCACAAAGCTGATAGGACCCACTCAGTCTCTCTCTCCAACCTGACCTTATTTTCAACCACATACCCGCCGTTCAACTACTTGGGGTGCCCGCTAGTATATGAGAAATCAAAATCGGGCATCTTCGACAGCCTTGTGAGCAGAATCAGAAAAAAATTGAGGGCTGGCATAACGCTACCCTCTCTCCAGGAGGGAAGATGATCCTCATCAAGCACGTCCTCTCCTCCATCCCCATCTACACCCTCGTTGTCTGCTCCCCCCAAAGAAGGTACTGTCCTCATTAGAAGCGCTCTTCTGCAACTTCTTTTGGGGACACATTGATGGCAAGGACAAGCACCACTGGGCCAGTTGGGATTCGATGGCCAAGCTGACGGATCAGGGAGGGCTGGGGTTCAGCAAATTACATCACATCATTGACGCCTTCTCCATGAAGCTGCGGTGGAAACTTCGCTCGGAAAACTCTCTCTGGAATCACTTCATGAAGGCCAAATCTTTCGATACTCCCACCCTTCGATTGCCGTTGCCAATACCAGATCCTCCGTAACCTAGAGACGCATCCTTCTGGGCCGTCAACTCGCCAAACCCCTCATCCCACAATCCCAGTAGTGTTTTCTCGTTGGCCTCCACCAGGACCGTGGCCAGAGGAATCGGTACGCTGGTCCCTTTTACCGGCCCCTTCTGGCAATCTTGTACACCCCACAAATGGTCAATTTTGATTTGGAGAGCACAGCACAGAAAACTCCCCACCGACGATGCCCTTACATGCATTGGCTTCAGCCTTGCCTCTAGTTGTCACTTCTGCACAACCTATAAATTCGAAACAGTGGAACACATCCTGCTCTTTGGAGACCTCGATGCGCAGATCTGGACCAACCTATCTAGAAATTACAATCTTACTCATCCGGCCGGCAGCTTCAACGATCTTCTCGCTGTTTGGGGTTAGGCTCACGGGCATCAGATCGTCGCAGCCGCAGGCAATTGGGTCTTGTGGAAGAAACGAAACAAATTCAGGTACGAGTGGCGTACATACAACTACAACTCCTTGCACAGGGAGGTCCTCAAGCAGATCTCCAAAGCCGGCAGGCGCTGCCACCACCCCTCTTATAGCTCCTGGCGTGCGCTGTGCTAGCCTTAGGAGTGGCCCAGCGAGCGTGTCTGGCCTACTCGGCCTTCAATTTACGTTTTCTTTTGGGCGTTTGGCGCGCTTAATTGTATAGGCTTCGGCATTTTACGCCTAAAACATCAATAAAGCTAGTGTTCTTCTAAACAATTATATACATATATATATATATATATATATATATATATATATATATATATATATATATATATATATATATATATATATATATATATTTATATAAAGCTAGTGTTCTTCTAAACAATTATATATATATATATATATATATATATATATATATATATATATATATATATATATATATATATATTTTATATTTATATATATATATATATATATATATATATAGGGTCCTTCTACAATACATGGGATGTATCAATACATCACAAACAATTGCATTAAAAATGTATTAGAAATTGTGAAAGGTGTTTACTTTGACTTTACCTGTTACTTTGACTTCAGCTTTAATCTGAACCATTGGATCAACATCCAATGATTCAGATTTGGGATGTATCGATACAATTTTTTACATGGGATGTATTGAAGAATTTTCCATATATATATATATATATATATATATATTTTTTTTTTTTCCATATATATATATATATATATATATATATATTTTATTTTTTTAACAAAACCCTTCCACTTTATTCATAAAAGGTGCAAAATGCCAAAGCCTTTACAATGGACACCTCCGCGAGGAGGGGAAGACAGAAGGAAAGGAAACTATACAACAAAATACGGTCGAGTTCCTTGCAACATCAAGAAAGCGTCAACGCCCAAAACGCCTGGAGACCGTGGTTGCAAACGTTGCTAACATTGTATACTTGACGGAGAGATTCGCGGATGAGCTGATCTGTCGAGAATTGATGGCCCTTGTATCTAGATTTGTTCCTGTTCTTCCATATGACCCACGTGATAGCGGCCGCGACGATCTGATGTCCGTGGGAAGCATTGCCCCATGACCAAGAGATCGTTGAAGCCCCTTCCACACAATGGTTGACTAAATCTTCGGGATAGGGAGTCCCAAGCCTTGGCCGCAAGATCTCCGTGACGGAGGATGTGCTCTTCCGTTCATGTTGTATCTCCTGCAGTAGTGGCAAGCTGAAGCCAAACTGAAGTCGATGTTGTTGAGGTTGTCGTCGGTGGGGAGTTTCCGTCTAATGGCCCTCCATATGAAAAAAAGACCATTTTTTTGGGAATGTAGTTGTGCCAGAAGAGACCTAAATTTGGAGAGGGAGTCCCTGGGCCACGGGCTAGGCGTCTGGCGGAGGCCGCTGAGAATGCGACATTGGCGGTGATAGACCAAAGCAGGTAGTCTGGAATGTCTGAGATCTTCATGGTGTGGAGTTGTGTCTCTCTACCCGTACCAATCCAGTCCCGCACTTTAGTCCAGTTCCAATCGCCCGTAATGTCCTAAATCTCCCTGATCTTGCTGGGGACTGGGCGGCCGGTTGGCGGGGAAGAAGATCCTCTCCACCCCACCGCTCGAAGAAAAGATAGGAATCGCCTGAGCGCAGCTGGAGACGGATAACTGGTTCGGACAAGCTACGACCATGCAGGATGCGACGCCATGCTGCGAAGGATCGGTAGTTATAGGTCGCGTTGGATGAGTGAGTGTGTTTAAAATATTTGGCCTTCATGAAGTGAGTCCAAAGATTCCTGCCGACCCGGAGTTTCCACCATAGCTTCATGGAGAATGTGTCAATGATGTGTCCGGGCGATCGAAACCAAGGCCGCCATCTTCCGTGGGTTTAGCCATGGTGTCCCAGCTGGCCCAATGGTGCTTGTCCTTGCCATCGTTGTGTCCCCAGAAGAAGTTGGAGAAGAGGTGCTCGATGGTAGTTAACACTTTTTTGGGTGGGGAGCAAGCCGCTAGGGTGTAAACGGGAATGGATGTAAGGACATGTTTGATCAAAATCATCTTGCCCCCTGGGGATAGCGTAGCGTTGTTCCACCCTTCGAGTTTTCTTCTGATTTTACTCACCAGACTCTCGAAAATGTTCGTGGTGGACCTCTCGTACACCAATGGACAACCGAGGTAGGTGAACGGCTGGGTGAGCAATGGCGAAAGATGTGATATTGGAGAGTGACAGTGTGATCCCGCTTGGACTTATGGTGGACGTATATCACACTTTTGTTAGGGTTGACCCGTTGACCGGAGCATGATGTATACCTTTGCAGCGTGTTGTGGATAACTTACACAGATTTGACATCTCCGGATGAGAAGATGAGAATATCGTCTGCATAAGCAAGGTGGGTGATGATCAGACAGCCGCTAGTGGTGTGGAAGTGGTGATAGTTCGTTGTTCTAGCCAACTTGTTCAGGTTTCTGTTGAGGACTTTCGCTGCAATGATGAAGATGGTGGATGGTAGGGGGTCTCTTTGCCTGACGCCGCTGCTGGCTTTGAAAAAACTTTCAGGTTACCCGTTGATTACCGTGGAGAACCAGGAATTGCTTATCGATCTCCAAACAATGTTGGTCCAACTTTCGGAGAAGCCAAAGGCTTTGAAGATCCAAATCATGAATTGCCAGTCGAGTCTGTTGTAGGCCTTTTCCATATCCAGTTTAATAGCTATGTTCCCACCTCTAGCTGGAAGCTTCATGCATGTAACCAACTCATGGGCAAGTATGATGTTATCCTGGATGTTCCTGCCCCGCACGAAGCCGTTCTGCTCTCAGAAATAATTTTGGAAAGGAGATCAGTCATCCGAGTAGCGATAATCTTGGATATGATTTTATTGGTGAACGTGCAAAGGCTGGTCGGCCGGAAGTCTTTGAATGTTTCTGGATTCTCTTGTTGGGAATGAGGATCAAGTTAGCACATGAAATAGATCTAGGATACCTGGCGCCTTGAAAGAAGGCAATGGCCGCCTCGAGAAGATCAGCTTTGATAATGTCCCAGCATGTGCAAAAGAAGTTTCCCGTAAACTCGTACGGTCCAGGGGCGCTATGCTCGTTGAGGGCCCAAATCGCTTCCTTGATCTCATGTTCGATGAGGGGGCTTCCAGTCTTACATTGTCGTTATCTTCGACAAGGCGTGGTATCTTCGCGAGGTGTTCTGCATCTCTGGTAATTGTGTCCTTGGCGAATAACCGGGAATAGAAGCTGGAAGCTGCCAATTGGATGCTCCGGTGGTCCTTTAGTATGTTCCTATTATCGTCGGTGATCTGGTGTAGGGCAAGCTTCTGCATGCGGCCCTTGACACAGGAGTGGAAGAATTTAGAGTTTTTGTCGCCCTCGCTGTCCCAAGTGAGTCTGGCTTTCTGTTTCCAAAATTATGTTTCGATCCGCAGACGGAATTTAAGAAGGGCTCTGGTGAAGTTTAAAGAAGATCTGGCTTTAGGGGATCTATTAGTCGCGAATATGGCTTCAGCTCTGGTCACATCGTCTTCCGCTTCTCTCACCGCCTGGAAAATGTCCCCATATGCTTGTTTACTCCAAGCCGTGAGGGCTTTCCTGGTGGCTTTAAGCTTGTCGGCTATGCGAACGAGGGGGTCGAGGGGTCAACGTTGCTCCAGGCGTCGCTAACGATGTTCTTGAAGTGCGGATGTTTGCTCCAGAAATTAAAGAAGCGGAAGTTCTTCCTCTTATGGTTCGATTTTCTGCTGATCTCGATGAGTGGCCTGATTCGGTGGATTTGAGGTGCGAGAGGTTGGTGATGATATCCAAATCGTTCCACGGAGAGTTGACAAGGGCGCGGTCCAGGCGGTAGTATTGCCTGCAGGAGCCCTCTTGCATGTTGCACCAGGTGAAAGTGCTTCCGCTGAAATGGAGGGAGGATAGGTGGGCATTGAAGATGAAGGTGTTAAAGTCAAGCATAGCCGATAGAAGGGGGGCCAACCACCAGATTTCTCTTTCCGGCAAGTGACTACGTTGAAGTCCCCGATGAAGATCCAGGGTTTGTTACTGGGGTTGAGATAAAGCAGTTCTTCCCAGAGGTTTCTTCGTTCAGGAATCTCGTAACTGCCGTGAATTACAAACAGAAGCGAGCGGGTCCTGAGAGTAGGGTGATCCACCCAGCAAGTGATGGACTGGGCCAAGTCGTAGACCATTTCCAATTTCATATCGTTGGAGAAGAGGATCCAAATGTCATGGCATCTAGCTATCGCCTGATGAAATCCGAGCTGAAGCTTGATAGATTTAAGTTTGTTGGAGGGGATTTTGGGTTCGATGATCACCAAGCTGTCGCAGGAATTATGATGTCACCTCCAACTCAAGGAGTCCCAGAGACTATACTTCCTGAGAAGGAGTTGCCTTTTACAGAATCCCACCCCGATGTTACTGTTTCTTCCGTAGCCCAAACTCCAACTCGCTCTTAAGAGGATTGAGAAATGATAGTGGCTCTCGAAGGTTGTGACTACGGTGATGCATTAATTGAAGATGATTCTACAAGCGCCGTGGAAGGAGACCAAGCTTCATTGGAAGTCCCACTGAATCAAGAATTACCGACCGAAGAGGACCGTGCCACGTTGTGGTGGCTTTCTCACGACGCTCTACAGAGTTGGAATCTCACATTGTCTAGATAATTTCTTCTGTTGAGCGTCATAAGACTGAAGCTACAAAGAAAGAGAAAGAAGCTACTGAATGCCAAGCTCGCCTCCGGGATTTAGAAATAGAAATGGGCCGGATCCAAGAAGCATTCAAAGCGACTCGATGACGTGAAGAGGAGGTATTGGAAATGCATCAAATTGCTGCGAGCCAATTAGATGACCTGAGGAGGCAACGTGTTGTACTTATCCAAACTGAAGGAGCAGAACTGGAACGTCGAGCTGACTTGCTGCAACCATTTGATCCAGAGTCTGGGTGAGCTCTAGCTAGACAGAGGGTACTCGACTCTAGAATAGAAAGAGCTGAGAATCTGAAGAGACTGATCGTCGATCTCAGTACTCAGTCTTTCCAGTAAAGCGATCTATAAAAGCTTTTGTCTTTTTGTTGTCTTTCACATGATGTACTTTTTGACATTTTGAACATTATTGAAATAAAAGTTAATGCTCTTTTTTGTCGTTCCATTCCTTATTATATATCTATAGTAGATATAAGTAATAGATAAGAATAGGAAACTATGTTCAGAGGTACCGGACATGACATATCTCCTTAGAAAGTAACAATACTAATTATATTTATTCAGAGGTAATGTGGACGTGACAGAATATAATAGAATATTGTCATTTCAAAAGACGACTTTACCAGAGGTAATGTGGACATAATAGGTCGCTGATGTAGATAATATAATTCAGAGGTAATGTGGACGTGAATTTATGTATCTATTGATTATGTTCAAGTCAGCTGGGACTCAAAGATAGGATATGTTTTAAAACAACTAGGTTCCAAAAGATGAGGTTTGTGATAAGGTGACACGATCTGGATATACTCCACTGGAGATTTTGAAGATTTATTATTTGAGGTTTTATTTACAAAAGAGTGAATAAAAGATAATGACTCGGTGTTTTGGGGTATAAACAATATTCAAAAGATGTTTTGTACATTCTTCAAACATAGTATTTTTTTTAAGAATTTGCCATTGATGGGCATAGCAACTCGGCCATCCATACCAGTTAGTTGATAAGCTTCATTTGAGAAAACCTTGCTTACAACATAGGGACCTTCCATTTCGCTTCGAATTTGCCATTGCTCATGTGTGTCATAGATATAGGACTTCTAATAGTAAGGACTAATTTGCCTTTTTGGAATGCTCGTACTTTGACTTTACGGTTGAAAGCTTTTGAGATGCGAGCCTGATATAGCTCGATATGTTGTTGAGCTAATAGCCGCTTTTCGTGCGCTTCAAGCTCCTGAAGTCGAAGACGATCATTGTTTTCTGTCGTTAGCTCATTGGCAATTGTAATCCTTAGGGAGGGGATTTGAATTTCTAATGGTTGAACAGCTTCGCATCCATACACCAACGAGAAAGGTGTGCAACCGGTTGGAGTGCGTATAGTTGTACGATACGCCTATAGACATTCTCCAAGCTTTTCACTCCAGTTTCTCTTTATTGGTTGAAATGAATTTCTTGAGAAGCTTGATGATAATTTTATTGAATGCTTCACCCAGACCGTTAGCTGCAGGATTGTAGGTTGTGGAAGCAACATCGTTGATTCTGTTGTCATCACAAAACTGAGTAAACATTTGACTGATGAATTGTGGTCCATTATCAAGAATGATTCGTCGAGGAATGCCAAATCATTGTATCACATGATGTTTGATGAAGTTGATGACGCTGCTGGTCTTGACTTCAGATAAAGGTATGGCTTCCGCCCATTTCGAGAAGTAATCGATTATAGATAATATAAACCAATGTCTTCTAGATGATGATGGATTGATAGGACCAATGATATCCATACCTCAAGCTTCAAAGGGCCATGATGCGGCAGTCAGGTGAAGGAACTCCGACGGTTGGTGGATAAAATCTGCATGGATTTGACATGCTCGGCATTTCCTTGCATATTCAATGGCATTTGATACCATAGTGGGCTAGTAGTAACCCATACGTCGGATACGACCCTGTAACTTGGACCGGACTGATGCGTACCATATACACCATCGTGAGCTTCACGTAGTATTTGTTTTGCTTCATCTCCCGCAAGACAGCGTAAGAGTAGACCATCAAATGTTCGCCGATAGAGGGTCTTGGAGGTGTGATTGTAATAAAACTTGAGTGATCGTCTACGGATTGTTATAGCTTCCTTAGGATCTTCAGGTAAAATGTCATGTACCACGAAGTCGATGAAAGGAGCTCTCCAATCTTCACTAATGACGTTGATTTCAGTTGAATTGCTGGACTCAATATTTGAGTTATTTTTGATGAAAAATAACTGCCTGTTAGTGATGACAATCATATGTTGCCTTCTCACTGGGATTGCTAATATGGCTGCCAGATTAGACAATGCATCAGCCTTCGTATTGCATGCCCGACGTACATGTTCAATGAAGAAGCCCTTGAACGATATAGCCAGTCTAACTGCTGCTTCATGGTATGGGACGAGATCCTGGTAACGAACTTCATACTTGCCTCTAACCTGAGTGACGATCAGTTTAGAGTCTCCATATACTTCAAGATATGCAGAGAGTAGTATTCAGCTACGTTGTTGGAACACTACTCATCTAAAGAATAAGTTCTTTGAATAGCTAATCCTTCTGGCAATACGAGGACGATTCCAAATCCAGTGACAATGGCACCTTTTGGTCCGATTCTGGATGTGCCGTCCAAGAATAGACGCCAGGCAAGAATTTCTTCTGAAATCGTGTTGGATTCCAAAGTTTCATCCGAAATCTCGTCATAGAGTTTAGACATCTCCAGAATTGGATGAGCCACGAGGAAGTCAGCTAAGGCTTGACCCTTAACAGACTTTTGTGGGACATAGGCCATATCATATGGCTAACAATATGGCCCATGTAAGTCTGGAATTGAATGTACTAGGCTTCTTCATCAAGACCCGGAGAGGGTTAACTCTGGAGATAACATGAATAGTCTGGCCTGTGATATGATGTCTGGTTTTCTGAACAGCAAACATCAAAGCTAGGCACTCTTTTTCCACCGGGCTGTATCGGTGTTCTGTTAGGGTTATATACTAAAAGCATCACTTTTCTAGTAACCTTATTTCCTTAAATTTTGAATGAGAATCATATGGGCAAATGTTTGCATATTGTATTTATTACAAGTGTTAATGTAAATGTCTGATATTCTATATTGTAGATAATATGGTGTGTGGTGTCACACAGAAGATCTTATTATCAGTTCCCTATGTAGTATATAAATAGTTCACAACCTAGATGGACTTGGACAATCTATTGGAAAGGTTGTAGTGTAATCTGGTATTAGTCTATCTTGACTATAGGTTTACACTAGTACACTTGTGTGTATTGAACAGGACCACTTGAGGTTGTTCTCTTTGTACTGACTACATAAGTGAATAAACACCTCTGTTATTATGGATGCTTGTGCTCTTAATTCGGATATAATAACAGACATGTATATGCAGTGTGCATTACTTTGACTCATGAAAGAGTGAGATTTATTATGGGTCAACAACCTCTATGAATTGGGAAATACATTGTATATATGATGGGTTGTTGATTATAAATGGAATCCATGTCCCGATACATCGGGTTGATGATGTCCCCTTAAGGAGCTCATAAGGATTGTCATGTAAATCTTGCAGGTGGATTATATCTGATATGACAAATAAAGTTGAGCGGTACTACTTAAGGGTAAAAGATGTCGAATCAATGTAGTTGTCAGTAACTTAATTTGATCGACGACATTCGATATATTAACATGGGGAGCCAAACGAACATATAATAAAAGGAGCCCAGAAACATAATTTGGGATTAGGGAGGTAGTGCAACAATAGCTCATTAGTGGACCGAGCTATTGTTAATGGGCCTGGATTGTGTGTTCGGGCTGAACACGGGATATCCAGTTCCGTTAGGAGGCTAAACCCTAATTTCTCCTCATGGTCCCTGTCGTAGCCTATATATCCTCTATTCTCCGGCCGCCAAATAATTGATCAAAAATCTGAAGCTTTCTCTAAATTCGCGATTCACGTAAGGAGAGAAAGAGAGGGCTACCAAGAAGAAAAAAATGTTGGGAGATCGTCGCCCACACGACGTCCAACTCGAGGAAGAAATATGTACAGAAGATCTTGGGGTCGTCCGCTCGAGATTGCCAGGAACTACTTGTCTTATTTCCACCGCATGTATAATTCGTGAACCCTAGTTTCCGCCTATGAAGGGTTAGAACACGTATTAAATCTATTTAACTTTCTATCGATCAATATGCACACCGAAGTACGAGTCTTGGGAATCTCCAGTTCCATCAATTGGTATCAGAGCCACTTTGGATCTGCGTATTGATTGACACGTCCATGTTGTCCAATAAAACCTGCGCTGTTTAATAGTCGGTAGATGTAGATCTGTTCTAACTTGGTTTTGCAGGCATCTTAGATCCAACTATTACGGTCCAATGCATGTTTTGATTGTGTTGTTTAAACTACGGACATGTCGTGGATGTTGTTGTTGCTATGGATGTAATTAAAATCACGAGGGTTGATCATGCTTATTATTATTATTTTTAATCTAGATTATGTGTAAACTCCTTCGGGAGGCATAGGATTGATGTAATTTTAATTATTTTTGATCAATCGTGATGGCGGTGGTGGCTGTTTCTAATGCCGGACGAGATGCTTGTTTTAAGCAGTCCAGAGGAAAACAGATAATTTTCAAAGAAGGAATCGACAGCCAAAACCTAAAAAAACTAATAGATGGATATTTTTCTCCAGATTTTGGATTCGGATAGTTGAGGACGGAGCAGAAAAGTTGACCATAATAGTTGGATATTTTTCTCTTATTTGTTGTCATTTTGCTTTTTCTGATTATGCATGTTTATTATTGTATGGATTTTTTTTGGAAAACTAAGCCTACATTAATAATGGACAACATGGACATAATATCAACTAGTAGAAAAACCCTCGTTGTTAAATAACTATGTGGGAGAGGATATTTATTTAGTAAAAATCCTATGGCCTCCATTACTGGTTTGTAGGTGATGTAATTATACTCGTGCGTTGGCTTTAGTGCCTTCCTCCATATCGGATGAGTATAATTATGGATCACCAGTACAAACTTCCTTAGGGATAATTGTAGAAAGTTACCTAGTATGTGTTCACTTCTCCATCTGAAGGAACTCATTACAAGGTAATGGACTTAGTATTAAGTAATGGTATACACTTAGATACAAATAATGGTATCCTTCCCATCGGAGTCACTGCTATTATTTGTATGACAAGAGCAAGACCAACATATTAATTTTATTTGTCATAAAGTTATGTATAGTAAAATTAAAGGGTAGTACCTACTTCAACAAAGTTGAATTTGTATACGTCCACACTATCGTGGCATGCTAAATTCATAATATTCAAGGTGTTGGTAAATTTCTATTTAATTAATTCAAACATTTTTTGCCCTATATAATTTTTATTTATGTGATTCTCGGAATTTCAAAAATGGGTTCTTTCAGTCAACTTATGGTGATTCTTAAAGAAAACCAACTTACTGGACCTAATTATATTGACTGAAACGTAATCTGGACATTGTTTTGACTGCTGAGGAGTACAAATATGTACTTGTTGAGGAATGCCCACCTAAGCCTGATGCTAACTCTGATTAAGAGGTCAAAGAGGCTTATAAGAAGTGGAAAAAGGCAGATGAGATGGCACGATGTTACATTCTAGCATCTATGTCAAATGTACTGCAACATCAGCATCAGGCCATGGCCACGGCTTATGATATGATGTATAACCTCAAAGAACTCTTCGGACATCAGAGTAGAACAGCTAGGCAATTTGCTATGAAGTGTTTGATGAATACAAAAATGGCTAAGGGTACACCAGTAAGGGATCATGTTCTCAAGATGATGGGTCATCTGAATGAGATGGAGATCCTTGGAGCTAAAATCGATGGGAAATCCCAGGTCGATATCATTCTCTGGACTCTGTCTAAAAGTTTTGACAATTCTGCCTTAATTACAACATGAACAAAAGGTTGTATAGTTTGACAGAACTTGCAAAAGAGGTACATGATGCTGAATCTCTCTTTAGGCAGAGTGGTCATGTTTTTGTTCCTGAAAAGGCTTCTACTTCTAAGCTAAAAGGCGGTAAGAAGAATAATAACATTCAGAAACAGGCAAACTCAGCAAAGAAGGGCATGGGACCTCAAGGTGCGGTGAAAAAGCCGAAAGGCAAATGTTTCAAGTACAAAGGGTCAGAACATTGGAAGACTGATTGTCCACTTCTCAAACAAGGGAACAAAGAAGATATATCTCATTTACTAGTAGTTGAAACATGTTTAGCGGTGTTATCTACCGGCACCTAGTGTGTAGATACATGAGCCACTAATCATGTCTGCAATACATTGCAGGGGTTTCAGGAAACCAGACGGCTCAGTGATGGAGAGATATGCTTGTTCATGGGTGATGCTACGTAGTTGCATTAGGAGATGTTACTTTATCTTTTGGTAGAAATAAGTCTTTGACATTGAGAGATTGTCTTTATGCACCTTCACTTAGAAGGAATTTAGTTTTTGTTTCTATGTTAAGGATGGATATTCAGTTTATTTTAATAACAATATTGTTATTAGAAAGCATAAACATTTTATCTGTTCTGGTGCATTGGTTGATAATCTGTATGTCATTAATCCTATTTCGCCCACAATGCAACTTATGGAAATGAATAATATGTCATCTAACTTAAATAAGAGTGTAGAAGCATGGAAAAGAATAGGAATTTCTATGCGGCCCAAAATCAACATGAAACTTCATGCGGCTCAAAATCCCTGGGAGCTTCACGCGGCCCACAAATAGCAGGAAGCCTTATGCGGTTCGAAATCAGCCTAAGCAGCTAGTCATGATTACTCTGACATAAAGGCGACAGCTCTGACAGAGATGATGGCTCTGACATAAAGACAAGACGTGACATGCTCCTAAAAAGACGAGAAAATCATCATGATATCCGGCACAGTCCACAATTCCAAAGAAGATTCTTTATGCGGATCACCTATGCGATCTTCATGCGGCTCAGTCATGAGACAACTCTCATGCGGCTCGGTTATGAAACAACCTTCATGCGGCCCGGTTATGAGACGTCCTTCATACGGCTAAGTTATGAGACACTTTTTATGCGGCTCAACCTTCATGCGTCCCGGTCATGAGACACTCTTCATGCGGCTCGGCTATGGGACAGTCCTTCATGCGGCTCAGCCAAGATGCATCATTCATACGGCTCACCACAGAGTAGCGGTTGGGACACGTGGCAGAAATTGACCAAGTCTTAACAGTTTGGATTTAGTGCAACAAACAGATCATGATCAATCTTAACCAATCCCCAGCTGCCCACTTCTCGAGGCACAGTTACAAGGATGTGGCCTAAAATTAGCCACGTGGCTGTACACTCCATTACTCATGAATTCCTATAAATAGTAAGGTGCTATTCCCTTGCACACACACAGAGAGATACACACACCCAGGCAGAGAGAGCATTTCTTCACCGGAGCCGAGGTTGCGTTCGATCGTCTAAGGAGCAAGGCAGAGTTGATAGCACTTTTTCGAACCTCTACCGTCACCCCCGAGAATCAAAACTAAACAATTGTACTTAGATTGCCTTTCCTAGGCTCTCTTTTGTACAAGCGAGTTTGTAATTGTGAATCAAGTTCAGTCCTCCCATAAAACTATTCTGTTCTACGACGATCAATAGCAAACACGATGGCGACTCTGCTGGAGACTAATTCTCTACTGCTGAGAAGTTGGTGACGTAATCGGATGCTGCCAAACTCGGCTCCTTGCAACAGATGCTGGTTGTTCGCTTCGACCAGTAAGCGTTTGAAGAGATGCTCTCCGTGGGGAGCGCTAGCCCCATCCAGAAGCGAGCCGGCCCAAAGAAGGCCCGCAGGACGTGGAGGCCCAAAACTGTTGCCCTTCCCCAAGCTTTGGAAGAAGTGTTCTCTACTGCCCAAGACGGCGAAGAAGACTCACAAGCGGCCCAACTTTAGGCCGCAGAGGACCCTGCTGTTCCCAAGTCCGGCAAAGGAAAACACTACGATGCTAGACATACGGGAGCAAATGGGAACTCTATGCGGTCTAGAAAGAAGCCGCATAAGGGTGCGGGCCGCAGGAAGAACGCATATGTGGCCACCAATCCCAGCCGCATGCAGAAGGCTCATGCGGCCACCAATCCCAGCCGCATGCAGAATGCCTATGCGGCCACCAACCCTAGCCGCAGGGAGATGACCTATGCGGCATCCAATCCTGGCGTCGGCCATCTGCCCTGTGCGGCTCGGGTTCAGTCTTCGACCGCCTCTCATGCGGTCCTGACATCAGAAGCTCCAATGAGGATATGCCAGACCCTATGCGGCACAGTTTGAACTTTTTCTACGACGCGCCCTTGGGTGCTAGAACGAAGAAGTCTAGGACAGTACGGGCTCATCGATCTCAGTCAACTGTTCCAACCTCTGACCATCAGAGAGTCCCGCTAACTATTATGCAGGCCTCTGATGGAAAGTTGTACAGAACCGCCCGTGTCTAGCTCCCGACGGCAAACGGACAGGGTGGTTCCCAAGGGTCTCCCAACAATGATCGAGGGCAAGTGCTTTTACTGGCCCCGCATCAGGGAGCGAACATGATACCAACGCACTCGTGTGCTCGGGATACCCGGGCCCACAAAATGAGTGTAAAGGTTGATCGAGATGTCCTTGACTTGCGAGATGTGATCCTTCACAAGCGCAAGGAAAGATAAGAAACCTTGGTGTGCAAAGAGTCCTTCCATGGACGTCACCGTACTCAAGTCATTGTCAACTGCTGCTGCAACAAGACAGCAGTACAGGAGGACCGGTAGTCCGTCTTCCGACGACTGCAGCCGGGACCGGTCCTACAACAAAGCTCAGGAGACGAGGCGCTTCCTTTCGCCTCCTGTAACTCTGCTCGAAAGATCTCTATCAGCAAAGGAGGAAAGAAAATAAATACCTCCAGCCCGACAATTTAAACCAGCACGGCCAAGAAACTCTCATCTAAGCGGTTGTCCACAGCCATCATAGGAGGAGTTTATCAAGGTACCCGCTCAAAGACGAAATCTTCAAAACTGGGAGATTCGTCATCTACATCCCCGGGGGTAGTTGAAGCTGGGGGTAGCACTCCTCGAAACATCCACAACAATCCAGTGTTTCAAGAAGATGAACCAGGGGAAACAATCCCCCCAACAGACTCAGACGTCCCTGAAAACGTCCACAAGTGCCAAGACGAGGCAACCTCCTATGCAGGGGGTGGCACTTCCTCCGAGTCCGAACCAAAAGAGAATATTCCCACATACCCCGACGAATTCTCTATGTGAGGGTATGATTCGGAGGGCACGTCTTCTATGGTTCCTTCCACTTCTCCTCGTGTGAGAACGACATTCATGACTGAGAATGATCATGACGGTCCCAGTGATCGGCAGTGCCTCGACACACTTGAGGCCGTATTTCAAACCTTGTTTAAGTCAGTGGACGAGATCAAGGCGACCCTACCGGCTCTCCAAGGAAGGACACCTGGCCAAACAAGCTTGGGTCCCGCTGTCAATGCAGACTTAAACACAACCGCGCCAACCCCGGGCGACAATCCACCCGGAATGTCGGCTCCCACTGATGCAGAAGAGGCTAGGGAGACAAGAAGAGAAGTCCAGGAGCTCCGTACAATGTTCCACGCCCGAGAATCCTCTCAGGACCTCATGATACGACAGTCGTATCCCGCTGCATGGAGAGATGTCCCCATCCCTCCATGATACAAACCATTCAATATCAATCCATATGACGAAAAGACCTCTGCGAGCCGGTATATGACCTACTTTGAGGTCACAACAGACCATCTACCGCATGACGACGCCATCCTCACGTGATTGTTCATCGGGGCATTAGAGGGGGTTGCGTTCGACTAGTACCGCAACTTGCTGGATAACTGTATCCATTCCTTTGTCGGCTTTAAACATATGTTCCTGGAAAGGTTCTACGAGGTGGGACAAAATGTGACAATGTCAACCCTCATGGACGTTGTTCAAGGAGAAAAAGAGCTGACGAGGAATTACCTTGGGCGGTTTCACCAAACCGTGATAAAATTGCCCTCTGGTAACCCGGGCTCTTCTTTAATTAAGATTTTCCAAAAGAGGCTGCTCCCCACAATCAGCCTCTGGATGGGCGAAAGTCAATTTAAGGACTGGAAGACCTTCATCATCAGCGCCACTAGCGTAGAAGCAAAATTGAAGAAGGCTCGTCAACTGGGATTGCATATCTCGGATGGAGAGGATAAGGACAAACGCCCTAATGCCAACAACAACAACGGCGGTAGTTCCTCTAACAACCGAGACACCAAAGGCAAACATGCTATGGTGGTCGATACAGCCCAAAAGCCTGAACCAAAGCAGGTAGAGAAGTAGTGGCCTCAGGTGACTTACTCCTTCGAGGATAGCCATGTCAAGCCCATCTTTGACATGCTCTTGCAAGGAGATAGAATTCAGCTCCCTCCGTCGAGACGTGAACCTCGACCTGCAGAGATGTAGAACCCGAAGTACTGTCACTTCCACCGTTACGTCCACCACGCTACTCAAGACTGCTTCCAATTGAAGCGGTACATCCAGAACCTCATCGATTCCAAGGCTCTGGCCATTGATTTCGAAGAGGTAACCGTGGCTGCCAATATGGTGTCGGTATAATTCGGTAGCTTCCCTCCAACGAGAACTCAAGATGGCGTAGTACCCGTCCCTCGGGCAACAATGGAGGTCACTAATCTTCCCCCTCCCCGAGACCAGACAATTGGGCTGGTGTCCTTCACCACGTCACGTGGGGAGGTCATGTGGGTCCACCCGGACTTGGTGCCTGAAGTAACCCAGTCAGCATCATCCTCTACCGACAAGAAGAAGGGTGGGAAAGCCAGGTCCTGCCACAAAATCTCAGCCGGCATCGAAGAAGCTATAGCTGTCGTTACCCGATCCGGTGCACAATCTCAACCTATACTGGGTAACTCGGCTGAAGAACATCAGCCGGCCACTCCTGATGCCTCAGGACCTTCTCAGCTTCCGCCGGCCGATAAGCCTAAGCCAAAGGAGACCCGCTTCGATATGCTGCTCCGTAAAGACGCACCTCAGGGGCTGGAGAGGCCTTACAATTTTGACATCCTGGCATAATTGGCCAACACACCAGCCAAATTGTCATTATATGAGCTCTTGAGACTCTTCAAGGATGTTCGCGTCGCACTGAGCGAAGCACTCCAGAATACCGACGCTTATTTGGCTCAGGTCAAGCTTACAGGGGAGAGCTCGCCAGCAGATTTCTAGGACAGCGCTTGTACAGGTGCAATGCCCAACATCGTGTTCACTCCACAGGATATGCTCATCAAGACCAACCTGTATGATCGCTCTCTGTATTACACTGGATACGTCGACGACATCAAGGTGGATCGGATGCACATTGATCCCGGTTCTTCAATAAGCATCATTCCGAAGAGCTTGCTCCACCTCCTTCGCATCCCTATGCATCGGCTGGCACCTACCAGCTCCATCAGCGATTTTAATTCAGGAAGAAGCTATCCTATTGGAAAGATTTGCCTGAAATGCCAAATTGGCGACCTCCAGTCGGAAGTGACTTGCTACGTCATAGACGCAGATATGTCCTACAACATTCTCCTGGAGCGTCCGTGGATACACGATTATATGATCGTGCCCTCCACATTGCACCAGTGCTTCAAATATGTCGACAAGTACGACTTCGTAAGAACGGAATTCGCCGACATCGATCCTTTCAAAGGGGTTGAATCCTACTATTCGGATTCCTGCTTGTACGAGAAATCGAAAAGGCACCTGATCAAAGAGGATGCTCAATTACAGACAGAGGCTACAATGGGATCAGAAGAACCTCTGAAGATCCGTCTCCAGCCCCACAAACCAGGCAAAACTGTACCTCTTATAGCCAATCTGCGTAAAGAAGCATCCAGTCTTACAGTGCTCACTGCACAAAAGGAGCAAATGGTTATCCGACTTCCAAGGTCTAGCCAAGGGCCGAGACCCACTGAGGAGCCACTGACAATCAGACTGCCAAGAGCCGGCCAACAACAATCAGAAGAGATCAATCCTTCTGTTAAGCCGATGATCATTCGTCTTCCCAGGACAAGTTGACAGCCAAGCGCTAAGCCAGGGACGGCTAGTGAGCCAACGATTCCATGACCAGCACCACTAGTAGAACCCTTGATGATCAAGTTGTCCAGGTCATCCTCCTAATCCTCAATAATGCAGGGGGTGGCTGAACAGAAGCTAGGGACAAATCGACAGCTCAGCACTAAGCCAGGGACCACTGGCGCACCAACGACCCCACGTCCTGCACCACTAGTAGAACCCTTGATGATCAAGCTGCCCAGGTCATCCTCCCAGTCTTCATTAATACAGGGGGTGGCTGAAGAGGAGCTAGAGCTAACCAAATATGTGGCTGTGCACACTGATGTTCCTTCTGCTGATGATGTAATCCCACCAGAGAAGATACCTTATTTTATCAATAAAGGGCTATCTTTGAACTACCTCGACCATAACAAGCTTCGTATAATGTATGCTATGGAATACGGTATGGGCATCAACTTACACACACAAGTGACAAATGTCTATACCACGAACCAACTTACTCCCGTAGAAGGCGTTTGCTTCATAGTCGAGGGAGAAGATCATCCAATCATCTTCTGTCGAAAGAATAATCCACAGTCTTTCAGGCCAAAAGAAGTCGATCTTGAACCCGACACTGGAAGACTGCCCCTTTATCTGTATAGCTCCAGATCCAAGGACCTCATGCAAAAACAGGGGTATGATACGGAGGCTATGCCTGGCTTGAACTACGGCACCGATCGGCGATTACCTCTGCAATTGCCTGTCCCGGCTGGAAAACCATGGGATTATTACAGCAAGACCAGACATGGTCTAGGCTATGTTACACCTGCAACAACTCTCGAGAGTTTGGATGAGGAATGCGAATGGCATTCACATTCGACTGGATCACCCACTTCCGATTCGGATGTCAGCATCGGGGACATACTCAGGCAAGCTTGGCCTGTCAACATGGCATTTGCTGACGCCTACGAAGAAGACGAAGACGTACCCAAACTTTTCGAGTTAGAGCCTTGGGTCCAACAGCTAGATGCGCAATGAGAGAAGCGTTTCGAACAAAGAGATCCCCCTACCGAAGATGAGGTTATGCAAGTTTACCTCGGCGATGAATCCTCTCCAAAGCCAATCTTCGTTAGCAAAAGTCTGACAGACGAAGAGCGGGAGTCGCTATTGCAACTCGTCAGAGAGTATATTGACGTGTTTGCCTGGATCTATGAAGACATGCCAGGGTTAAACCTCGAGATTGCACTCCATAAGCTCAACATTCATCCAGACGCAAAACCGGTCAAGCAACAGCAACGACGGTTTCGCCCAGACATCATGAATTCTATCGAAGCTGAGGTCATCAAACTAATAGCCAGTGGCTTCATCCTTGAGGAACAACATCCAGATTGGGTAGCCAACATAGTACCGGTCCTCAAGAAGAATGGGAAGATCCGAATTTATATTGACTTCCGGAATCTGAAGAGCTATTACGGACATAATGATTGATAACACATGTGGTTTTGAGCGCATGTCATTCATGGATGGCTTCTCAGGATACAACCAAATCAAGATGTTTCCTGACGGCGAAAAGCATACATCATTTCAAACGCCGATTGGCGTGTACTGTTATACAGTCATGTCCTTTGGTTTAAAGAATGCCGGCGCCACATATTAACGAGCTATGAGTGTCATCTTCAGAGATCACCTGCGTAAGACTGTGGAATGTTATGTCGACGACATTGCCGTCAAAAGCCGCTCTAAGGAAGATCATCTGCACGATCTGAGGACAGTATTCGACCTGATGCGAGCACACAACTTAAAGATGAATCCCACCAAATCCTTCTTGGGCGTATCCAGTGAAAAATTCTTGGGTTTCATTACCGCCCAGGGAATCCACATAGACCCTGAAAAGACGAAGCCAATCATGGGGATCCCCCGAGAAATCTCCAAGAACTCAGAGGCCTTAAAGGGAGGC
Organism: Iris pallida; assembly: GCA_029216955.1. NCBI lineage: Eukaryota > Viridiplantae > Streptophyta > Magnoliopsida > Asparagales > Iridaceae > Iris > Iris pallida. The sequence goes on from JANAVB010001067.1 coordinate 129,246, forward strand.
TAGTTTATATCAGGAGGTTTATCTCTAACCTCTTCGGGCGATGTCAACCATTCACACACCTCATGAAGAAAGGCATCTCCTTCGTATGGGATGAGGAGCGCCAACGTGCCTTTGACAACATTAAAGAATATCTGTCGAACCCTCCAGTCCTGGTGGCCCCGGTCGCTGGAAAGCCGTTTTTGCTTTATGTACGAGCGATGGAGCATTCCCTCAGTGCTCTACTAGCACAAAACAATGATGTAGGGTATGAACAAGCTATCTATTACCTCAGTCGAATGATGATAGGACCTGAGCATAGATACACCGCCGTGGAGAAGGAGTGTCTCACTTTGGTGTTCGCTATTCAGAAGATGCGACACTATGTTACAGGACAGACCATCCATGTTATATCACGAGTCAACCTGCTCAGGATCCTCATGACCAAACCAGGTGCACTCAGCTCTCGCCTTACTACCTGGGCGATATTATTGTCTCCCTAGGACATGATCTTCGTCCCGCAGAAGGCTGTTAAAGGACAAGCTCTGGCAGACTTTTTAGCGGCCCATCCAGGTTCGGAGTCAACCAGAATATATGAAGAGATCCCAGACGAGATTGCCAATTCAAATATGGCTTCCTATGATACCGTCTGGCGAATGTTCTTCGACGGTGCTTCAAGAACCTGACCCAAGGGCAATATCGTCGTTGGGGTCGGAGTGATACTGATTTCTCCCTCTGGATTGGTGATTAATCGGGCATACTCACTCACGAAACCTTGTTCAAACAACGTGGCCTAGTACAACACCTTCGTTATCGGCCTCCGACTTGTAAAGGAACTGGGGGTAGAGTACTTGGAAGCATATAGCAATTCACAGTTAATCGTTAATCAGATTCGGGGTTCTTATAAAGTTCGCCATGAAGACATGATCCCTTATCATCAAATAGCAATCGCCATCATTACGTCCCTGAAAGGATTCTTCATAGAACATGTTCCCAGACTCTGGAACATCGAAGCCGATGCCTTAGCAGGTCTTGCCGCTTCCTTGGCAGTTCCAAATCATACTCATCATTTGGTTGACGTAATAGGCCATGAATTAGTTTGTCCTAAGAACAACGTACAATTTGCTGTGAGTTACTCTGCCCTGGCGGTAGAAGAAACACAAGACTGGATACTTCCATTTATTGACTTCATAGTCTATGGTATCTTACCGGGAAATCCGAAAGAGGCCACTTCTATTAGAAGATGCTCTCTCAGATTCTTCTACGATACAGAGACAAAAATGCTGTATCGGCGATCCTATGATGGATTACTGCTCCGGTGTTTGTCAAATACGGAAGCCCAAGAAGCCATGCACGAAGCTCACGATGGCGTTTGCGAGGCCCATCAACCTAGCTCGAATTATAAGACCGCCTTCGCCGGATGGGCTATTACTGGCCTACGATGGTAGCAGATGCGATAGACTATGCAAGAAAGTGTAAAGCTTGTCAGGTCCACGCGGATTTCATACACCAACCATCCGAATTCCTACATCCGACGGTGGCATCCTGGCCATTTGAGACATGGGGAATGGATATTATTGGTCCAATCACCCCATCTTCATCCAGAGGACACCGTTTTATACTGGCAATTACGGACTACTTCTCCAAATGGGCGGAAGCTGTTCCGCTTGCAGAAGTGAAGACATCAAACGTGATCAACTTCGTCAAGCATCACATCATCTATCGCTTTGGACTACCTCGAAGGATCATCCATGACAACGGTCCGCAGTTCGCAAGCCACGCCTTCTATCGGTTTTGCGACAAACACCGAATTCAGAATGTTGCTTCAACACCATATAACCCAGCGGCTAATGGTCTGGCTGAAGCATTCAACAAAACAATAATCAAGCTTCTCAAGAAGTTCGTGTCCTCAAACAAATGTGACTGGAATGAAAAGCTTGGCGAATGCTTATGGTCATATCGTACTACAGTCCAGACGGCCACTGGGAACATAATATTCTCTTTGGTATACGAAAGTGAGGCAGTTCTCCCATTGGAAACTCAAATCCCCTCGCTCCACGTCGCCCTCACTTACTGACTAACAACGGATGATAACTACCGTCGTCGACTACAAGAATTGGAAGCCTTAGATGAAAAGCGCCTGCTAGCTCAACAACGAATTGAGCTTTGTCAAGCCCGCATCTCTGGAGCCTTCAACAAAAAGGTCATGCTGAGAACATTCCAAGTAGGCGATCTCGTCTTGGCAGTTCGGAGGCCGATGGTTATGACTCATAAAACCGTCGGCAAGTTCCAGCCCAAGTGGGAGGGCCCATTTATCATCGAGGCTGTATACTCCAATGGTGCTTACCGTCTCGCAAAGCAAAATGGAGACTTTCTCATGATGCCCATCAACGGCAAGTTCCTGAAGAAGTATTATGTCTAAACGACACCCTCCGAATCAATTGGATTGTTGAAGTTATGTATCCTTCGGTACCGCTGAACTTACACTCCGGATACCCCAAATGAATTCATATCGTATCTTCTGGGTAGCAAGTCATGTATGATCATACCTCTGAACTTTCTTCTTAGAAGAACATTTTCCTCAGAATCTATTACCCGTGCTTTCAGTGCATAAAAAGGGGTAACAAGTCCACAAAATTCTCGAAACAACCACGTCGATGTCACCTCTTAGTTGTTTCTCTTCCATCACAAACAAATCACCCCTTACGTAGAACTTCCACGTCCATATTATCCCTGAGTTGTTCTACGTACCCTTTGTTGAGTCCACTCCTGCCACGTCCTCATTACCTCTGAGTAGGAAGTCTCCGTTGTGAAACCCTCATATTTGCCACGTCCTTATTACCTCTGAGTAAGTATGTTGGTTTTCTCTCAATTTATTATCCGTACCCAAAACCAGGGTACGCCAAGGGTAATAGGCCCACAAATGTCCACAGTTGACCAAAAATGTCCACAATTGACCACAAATGTCCACAGTTGACCACAAATGTTCGCAGCTGACCACAAATGTTGTACTAGGTCCTCTAGTACATGTACTTCTTTTCCCTCCATCACATGTCTCTGGAGCCCAGTTGTTCCATGGCATTCCTTCGTCCAATACCAAGAACTTCCGTGTCCACCTCACCATGGAGTTGTTCTATGTATCTATATTGAGCCTACCTACCATGTCCTCAGTACCTCTGAGTAAGAAGGTTCTATCATCAAACATCATATTTACCACGTTCAAGTAAATATGTTGGGTTTCTCTATCGAACTTATTATCCATACCTAAAACCGAGGTATGCCAAGGATAACAGGTCCACAGAAAGTCCTCCAGTGGGGCAAGTACCGTAACACCAAAAATACTATACGAACACAACAGATACCATAAATAAAGGATGAAGTAAACATATTCATTCATTTAAAATCAAAGGTTCTACATTTTTCTGGGACCAAATCCCTATAAAAAAAATAGAGGGATATAATAATAAAAGAGAGAAAAATTCGATCACGGCTCGGCGACACATAGTTCTTTGAGACGGTCCTTCAGCTTGCTCGTCGACCGCTCAATCCTCAGGGTGGCCCGGCGCTCAGCCTCTTGAGTCAACTTCTCTGCATCCTCCAGATGCGCATGTGCCTGCCAACCGTCTTCAAGTTTCTTCAGTATACGCTCCAAGGCAGCAGAGGTTCGGGTGACCTGGTCGGTCTACCAGAAAATTAGCTCCTTATTTTTACGGGAAGCCTGGAGCTCAGATTCTAAAGAAGCCAATTTCCTTTGAAGCTGGAGGATCTGCTCGTTGGTGTCGGCTATCCCACGAGATGCGGCCTCTTTCCGAGCGATACAGTCCTCTCCTCTGCGGCTTAGTTGATCGTACTTCAGAGACAGATCTTGAAGGTCCTTCACTAGAGCAGACTTGGACGTATCCCGTACCATCCTTACCTTTTCCATGGCTGTTATAAGGAAGGCGCGCTCCTGATCTATTGCTAAAGACATATCGACTTGTCGCAGTCCTTGAAACTGAGCCACGAGCTGATCAGCTTCTACTAATTTGGGCTCCAGGAGCTCGACCATCCCTGCCCCGCCGGGGAGTGTTCTGAGGAGTTCAATCTGACCGTGGGCACATTGACGAGCCAATACGAAAGATGTTCCTCTCTCTAGGGCAGCTTCGACCCCTCGTTTTAGATGGCGGTAGAAACTATCATTCGTGTCCTTCGATGATTCATCCAGAACTTCCGAAGAAGGCGGTGTCAAAGGAAGAGTGGCTGGCAGAGTTGAAGACGGTTGTGAAGAAGATGCACCAGGACTTGATGCCCCTATCACTAAGGATACATGTTTCGAGCGATAGGACGCCTAGATAGCAGTCATCTCCTCCTCCGCAGCCCGAAGGATTCGAAGACTGGGCAGTGCAGAAAGGTCAACCTCCGATGATAGAGTTACATTAACCGAGAAGGGTGCAGGGACCATTTCTCTACGCCCCGGCAGTTCCACTATGTCTCCTTCTGAACTCGACCCGGCAAGAGGTCCCTCGATAGTAGTTGGAGGAGAAGGAGGCATACTTTCTTCCACTAGATCCCCTCTGGTGACTTCTTCCCCGATGATGTCCGTCGTCGACAGCGAAGGAGCAGGACCTGTATGTCCGGAGCAACCATCGATCAACTTAACCCGAAGGATATGAAGATAGAGCAAATGAACCTCCTCACTAGTCAAGACATGACATAGCTTACCAGGGGAGGGTCGCTGAGGCTGAGGCTCACTCACAGCCACCGTATCCTCTTCAACGGCGATACTTGCGCCAATTGCAGCTGCTTCCTCTGCCCCAGCCGCCCTGGAGGTGGATACAACTGGATCAGCATCAACCGACTGAGGTTCAGCAACCTCGGGGACTGATTCAGTAAAGCCCACAGCATCCCTAGTGGGGATGTCAACAGTAGGAGGAATCTCAGCCATCGCCGGAGCGACCGTGGTGGTAGGAATCTCATCAGTCATAGCACCAATTAAGGTGGCTATAGCAGGGTCAACCTCAGAGGCGGTAGCCGGCTCTGGGGAGTTCACTTCTTCTGACGCCTACAAAGAAAAGGAAAATGATCATCAGAAAGGAAGAACTAAAAAGATGGTCGTAACTGGATTCACCTCCAAAACGGCTTCGACGTTCTCACTTCGCTCCCTAATGCTCGGACCGCGAGGCTTGACCGCAGTCCATTTTCGGGAGTAAGTTATGGCGCCGGTAGAGGATTCACGCGTGCTTCATTTTCATGAAAGACTAGGCGTTGTAGGGGCAGATCTGCTACCGAATCGTCTGCAGGAAGAGGTAAGTTATCAGGGTCATCCTCATCGTCCACATTGATAGACTCTGAGTCAGACACATCAACTGTCCTCCCCTTCTTGGTCCTTGGCTTCTCCTCCAAGCCAGTACCAATAATAAAGTTGGTACTTGGGTCAAAATCTCTTGGGGGCTTATTCACCAAAACATGGTATAAGGCCGCCATGTACAAAATGTGTCCCGACTCTCTAGCATCGGGAATGGAGAAGCTGGCACGGGTGTGAACCACGCTATAATAGTGCCAAGCCCGGATGCCGTCAAGAACGCTACCGTCAAAACTCAGACCGGAGCTGGGATTGTCCAAGAACATTTGACTGTACCCAAATTATCAAAAGAATCGATTGGGTAGGTAAGGCTCCATAAAGATGGAATTACGGTTGCGATACACCAGATGTGCAGGGCGAATGTTCTGCAACCAGAGGAGCATCTTCTCGGACAAGAATTAGGGAGATACAGCACCATCAAGATGCACGTCTCTTCTTCGTCAGTAAAATGAGGAACAAACACGAAGAAGGAATATCTGTCCACTCGTGCCAGCGCCATCCGACAGGCTGGCATGGTAGTGTACTCCCAGGGCATACGGCGGTACTGGAAGATGAAGGCAGCATCAGCAGTCACGTCATCCTCTGGGCTAGGCCTCATCAAAGACGGGCAATGCATCAACAGCCACCCCATCAGATAATGATAGGGCAGCTTGTTTTGTTCAAAATCCTTCGCCGTATCGCGGGCAATGACTTTGGACGAGAAGGCGCGGAGGCTACGATATATGCTGCATACCATGGCGGGGAGTAGAGCTAGTCTGGCCCTAAAGACTAGCTTCACCGTAGGAAGGATCAGGTTACGGACGATTCTCTCAATAGCACCAGCCCCTCCCGAAACTACACAGTTTCGTAGCCACACCATCAGAAATCCCGCCAAGAGAGCCTTATCAGACATCTTCTGGGTATCTTGATAAAAGTAATTAAAGGTGTCAGATTGGCTCCTAAATCTGTCACCCGTGGTCTTCACCCTCTTGGTAGTCAACACCTGGTTCTGTACCTCCTCCCGGGTTCGAGGACTTCTTGGAGAAACCCGGCCTGAGGCGCCTAGCTCAAAAAGGTAACTGATCTAGGTCTTGGTGTGAGGAAGGTTCCCTTTCGAGCTATCGTTCTTCTTCTTCGACATCTGTTGGCACGTGCTATGGTGACACAGCAGTTCCCGGTAAACAGCCACAAAACCCGGGAACCGTCGCTCCAATTCCTCGAATTCTTCATTCGTAGGGGTATACACCACAAAAACTTCATCTCCCCAGGGCAGCTTGGAGACTTCACGCATCTCGTGGAGAGCGAGTCCCATTTCCCCTCCGGGTGTAAAGAAGGTCCCCGTACGACGGTTGTACATCTCAAGAAGAGCCATGAACAGCTTCTTGTTTATGGGCAGACCATAACAAGTGCTCCGTATGGCATGATAAAGGCCAATCTCGAGCAGGAGTTCCTTGTATGTCCGCAAGATCCACGAGGTCAAGTTGATCCATGAAGGGGTGGGGTTCATCCAGTTCAGCAGCGACAGCCGATCAGTAGGGTAGGACCCCTTTTGAGTAATCTGGTTCATAAAAGTGTCAGCTTGGGAGAACCGGAAGTTGGGACCCTGTACGTTTATGAAGCTGCCCGGGGCCAACCCCATCACAAAGTAGCTGATCGGTATCTTGCTTGCAACTACCGACCTCGAGGCTTTATTATAGTGAATATCACCCACGAACATCCCCTGCTGGCTCAGGGTTAAAGAGTCCACCATTTTTTTGTCGATAGACAGCATATTGAACCAGGACAGCAGGAAATGACGTTCCATCTGAGGAATATGAATCGTCATCTCGTTGGAAGAAAAACTCCAACTTTCAGATAAATCTAGAATGCTGGAGTTCTTTACAGTTAGGGCATCGTCAAAGTGGAATGCGGGTTTCAGATGTGTACCCCCTAATTTCCCTGAGTTCATCATGCCCAAGAGAAAGAAGAAGGATTGGTTTCTGATATCCCTCAGCCTGTCCTCAGATTGATCTTTAGTGATTTGGGCTGACACATAATCGACCACATGGTCGAACCTCACACCTACAACAAATTGAGCTTGACCAACCAGAAGCTCTCCCGAAGGATTGATCGCCAACTTCACTGAAAAGAAAAAAAGAAAGAAGTCAGAAGATAGCCAGAGAAAACCACTTAATGTTTTCTGAGCTTATGCGGCTCTGTTAGGTGGGTTTTTATGCGGCCCAGTTCATAAGGTGCTTATGCTGCCATGAGACGTTTCTCATGCAGCTCGGTCGTGAGATGCCTCTCATGCGGCTCGGTCATGAGACGTCTCTCATGTGGCTCGGTCATGAAGCAACTCTCATGCGGCTAGGTCATGAAGCATCTCTCCTGCGGCTCAGTCATGAGACATCTTTTATGCGGCTCGGCCATGAAGCATCTCTCATGCGGCTCAGTCATGAGACATCTCTCATGCGGCTCGAACATGAAGCATACCCCATGCGGCTCAGTCATGAAGCGTTCATGCGGCCCATACGGCACAGCTTATGTAGATTCATCACACAGAACTTGAAAGTTCCGTGAAGACGAAAAAAAGCATCAACTATGCCGAGGCATAACAGAGAAAGGCCCGCACATAAAACATGTGACATAGCCATTGTGGTTAGGGTTTGGACTCATGCAGTTTCTTTCCAACGCTCTTACCATTAATAGGAGGATGAACGTCAGGGTGAATCGAACTTGCCGTGTTCGACGAGGAGGCAAGTCCTTTGCCCTTCGCTGTAATACTAGAAGAAGCCTTGGGAGCCATCGATGATCGAGAGAAGAGAAGACGGCGACTAGGGCAATGAAAAGTTGGAAGAAGGAAAGAAGGAACCTCTCTCCTCAAAACTACTCATACTTATAGGCTGGCAGAGGCATATAAATCGATAGACACCGCTTCAAATTTTGTGCTGCCTAAAAGATAAAGGCGACTCTTGGGATTCTATCCCCTTTCAGGCAAAAGACGGCTCCAAATCATCAAAGCAAATCTAAGGTAATTAATGCTGACATAATGGGACGCCCATGTGGCACAAATACAGTATACGGCCAGAGAGAAGCCTATGCGGCATGAAGAGCTTATGCGGAGATACCCATGCTTCTTATTCAAAGTATTTCAATTTTACAAATTGACAACTTTGAAGGGGGTCTTGTAGAAGCATGGAAAAGAATAGGAATTTCTATGCGGCCCAAAATCAACATAAAACTTCAAGCGGCTCAAAATTCCTGGGAGCTTCATGTGGCTCAGAAAGCTTCATGCGGCCCACAAATAGCAGGAAGCCTTATGCGGTTCGAAATCAGCCTAAGCAGCTAGTCATGATTACTCTGACATAAAGGCGACAGCTCTGACAAAGATGATGGCTCTGACATAAAGATAAGACGTGACATGCTCCTAAAAAGACGAGAAAATCATCATGATATCCGGCACAGTCCACAATTCCAAAGAAGATTCTTTATGCGGATCGCCTATGCGACCTTCATGCGGCTCAGTCATGAGACAACTCTCATGCGGCTCGGTTATGAAACAACCTTCTTGCGGCCCAGTTATGAGACGTCCTTCATGCGGCTAAGTTATGATGACCCTCATGCGGCCCGGTCATGAGACATTCTTCATGCGGCTCGACCTTCATGCAGCCCGGTCATGAGACACTCTTCATGCGGCTTGGCTATGGGACAGTCCTTCATGCGGCTCAGCCAAGATGCATCATTCATGCGGCTCGCCACAGAGTAGCGGTTGGGACACGTGGCAGAAATTGACCAAGTCTTAACAGTTTGGATTTAGTGCAACAAACAGATCATGATCAATCTTAACCAATTCCCAGTTGCCCACTTCTCGAGGCACAGTTACAAGGATGTGGCCCAAAATTAGCCACGTGGTTGTACACCCCATTACTCATGAATTCCTATAAATTACAAGGTGCTATTCCCTTGCACACACACACAGAGATATACACACACCCAGGCAGAGAGAGCATTTCTTCACCGGAGCCGAGGTTGCGTTCGATCGTCCAAGGAGTAAGGCAGAGTTGATAGCACTTTCCCAAGCCTCTACCGTCACCCCCAGAATCAAAACTAAACAATTGTACTTAGATTGCTTTTCCTAGGTTTTGTTTCTAGGCTCTATTTTGTACAAGCGAGTTTGTAATTGTGAATCAAGTTCAGTCCTCCCATAAAACTGTTCTGTTCTACGACGATCAATGGCAAACAAAGAGAAAAGAACCTTCTTGTATGAACCAAACATATCTTTGGCACTTGCGATTGGGGTATATTAACCTAAGAAGGATCCAAAGACTGGTTGAAGATGGACCTTTGAGTTCATTGGAAGTGGAGGCACTACCAGTCTGTGAATCCTGTTTGGAAGATAAAATAACCAAAAGGCCTTTTATGGCAAAGGGGTATAGGGCCAAAGATGTGTTAGAATTGGTTCATTCTGATTTGTGTGGACCCATGACTATCCAAGCTAGAGGTGGCTTTGAATATTTTGTCACATTTATTGACGATTATTCAAGGTATGGATACATTTATTTGATGTGCCGTAAGTCTGAGTGCTTTGAGAAATTTAAAGAGTACAAGGCTGAAATGGAGAAACGTCATAGAAAATGTATCAAGTCATTACGATCAGATCGTGGTGGCGAGTACCTCTTTGGAGAGTTTAGGGTTATTTATCAGAGGCTGGGATTACATCTGAATTGACTGCACCTGAAACGCCCCAGCAGAATGGTGTAGCCGAAAGAAGGAATAGAACTCTTATAGAGATGGTTAGATCAATGATGAGTTATTCGGATTTACCAGATTCATTTTGGGGATATGCCTTAGAGGCTACAACTTATATTTTGGTGGCTTCCTTCACGAAAGTTTTCTTCACGTCTCTGGAGCCCTTAGTTCATAGAGTAATGGAGAGAGAAGATGTTCTTTTAGTACCATCAGAACTCCCTCTTCATTCTTGATTGGAGGCGGGACCTTCTAGCCGTCTGAATTTGAGAATGATTAAGGTTTTACCCTTAGACAAAATACCAACCTAGGAGACTATCTATTCTCAAGAAACCAATTGTTGTGGGTCTCTAATTATTTACTTGAAGCTTGCTTTAACTAGCAACCCTTAAGCCTTAATCCTAACCTTTCCTCGACCAAAGCCCACAGTTTAGACATGAGATGAATAGACAAAGGTGAGGACAATCATTTACCATGACTATGATAGACACCCATCCCGAGATTGGTTTCCGACAAATGTTACCCTAGTTATGTAAATTTTATTATTAAGACCTAACTAGTATTGGAACACCACAGTCACTAGCTTAGCCAATACCATAGCTTAAATACCTGTCATATTATGATCTATCAGTTAGCAAAAGTAATACATGATCACTACAGCCCATACCACTAGAACCCTTGTGACAATAGTCTGGCAGGCTTGACGCAAATAAAATTAATGATTAGTTGTTAGAAATCTTTTTGCCTTAGAGTTGGTTACCCCGTCGATAACTCTTGTATTCTATGGACGAGTAGATCGTTCTATTTTATCGGCCATGTGTCATTGTACGCACTCGTTTTCCGTTTATTGAGGAACGATCCTTGACTTGACTTATATCTACCGTATCCCGTTACGCCGTGCCTTATTCTTTATTAACAAGAGTCGAGGTACAAAATCCGGACTTCAGAATTCTTCTAACCTCATTATTCCTAAAATCATGTCCTAGCTTCTAAGGCAAGTAGACTGTAAGCCTTCTAAAAATCTTAGGATATTCAAGGATTACCGATTGATTAGAATAATTTCCAATAGGATGATAATTAGTGCCCCCATGGACTCCCACTTTTCATTTAGATTATTTTGTGTTTCCGGCCGTGTCATTAATATTCGGAGCATGAGACCAGTTGTTACCTTCCAACAAATTTCATATGCAAGATCTAGACGACTCCACCTTTATATAGACATATCATGTCCCACTCAAACACGTCCCCTTGTACCCTATTTTTATGGTACGACTTTCAGGTCAAAAGGACTAGCTATAACCCTTACCATAATACTGGTATACTTCCTGACTTCCATTAGAGCCTCAACCCCGACTCAATTCCTTCGACCCAATATATGGTTGTGATCTACTCGAAGTCCACTACGTACATGCCACTAGTGTGCCACCAAATTGAGGCCTTATGTGCTACTTAAACACAAAAGGCACTGAAGACACATTTTTGGGCTTTAGGGACCTAGCTAACAAACCTGACTGGCAACTAGCTCAACCACTTGGGTTGTAACCTATTCTAGGTTACCCTAACCTAGTAAAAATAGTTTTATCTTAGGATCTTGTCCAGTCAATATAGATTGAAATCCAAAGCTCATTCAACCAACGAGTGATGTCCAAATAGGGAACCCATTAAGACCCAGTAAAACCCATCCCTGCATACCACCATATTTGGACTATAAAACCGAACTATTTGAAATAGGTCCCTATACCTACTATGAAGTCTCCACCTCTTAGAATGTGATGTCATTCGTAACCATTATTCATCTACCTAGACGTCGCGATACGATCTTGTATTGCATTTATCTCCCTTGCTCGTGTGTTTAGATAACCACGGAAAAGATCACAATCTTTCTCAAAATTCCGTTCTATTATAGAACCTTGTTTAGATTAATTTCGAGAATGGAACTTCTGTATTGCATGGATTGCAAGACCCTCTAAGAAACGAAGGGTTCTACGATGTAGCAAGTGACTGGACTAGGGTAGCCCATCTAGCAAATAAGTCAATGGTTCGTAAACTACCTTTCTATCTGCATCATATACTCTCTACCGCTCTTGAAACTTCATATTTGCTCTCGATTATTCTTCCTTATCTTCCCGTCCTTCCTATTTCAGAGCGACGAATGGTCATGCATATTAGAATTTATCAATATTTCTTAGCTACTTGTGTAAATTTGTTGCTTATTAAATTTTGGGTTGCTTGATAGATAGAAAAGGATTGTAGATGCCTTATGCTATAGATATCGGTTGGTAGTTACTTCTAGCAATTAGCTGGAAGGTTACAATGGTATGATGTCATGTGTTTGAAGGGGTAGTGTGACCAAAGGTGGGTAGAAGTCCTCGAGGATTCGTAGTTACGAAATAACTAGGAGGAGGATATAAACTATTATGAGGAATTAAATTTAAGGAGATTAAGGTAATAGTAGGCCTCCTTTTGAATTTTAAGCAATAATTATGAATTAGAATTTCGAGGACGAAATTATTTCAAGGTAGGATAGATTTGTAGCTCCCCTTCCCGAAAATTTTGAAATATTTTTATTATTATTTATTTTATTTAAATGGTGATTTTAGATTTTTATAAATAATTAATTAGTTAATTATTACGGTAGATGATTTTAGTCATGGTTAGGAATTAGAGAACAGGGCGACTAGGAAAACTAGGCCAAGTTGCGACTTAACCTCTATAGATGTCTTAATTATTTATTAATTATATTATTGACTTATAGGAGACCCGGTTATGCCAATTTAGTCCGGACTGGACCCGGTTATGCCAATTTAGTCCCCAACTTCCTCTCACCGAAACTCTCAGCTCCCTCCCGGCCTCCACTCCTACCTCCTTCACGTCAGCCCCCTCCACTTGTAAGAATAGAACTCTTTCTTTCTTGCCTACCAAAAGTTAGACGAAATGATCCTAACACAAATTCTTTCACAGTTACAACTGCCCTGCAGAAGTCCATTTCCTCCATCGGCGACCTGTTCCGAGTGTCCACGCGAGAACCCCACGTCTTTGTTGCCTCATCGAGGGACTCCATCGAATACCTCCTGGAGTTCCAGGCGAGCAACAAGCACGATGCCTCCTCCGAGATTCCCAGCGGGCAACGGCTGGTTTGTTAGTTAGTTTTTAGGAATTAAGAATATTATTTTTTTGGTGTTGGTTATGACTTTTTTTCTGTTCTTTTTTGTTCGATGAAGCCTTCAGAGTATTTAGAGATGGTCTCGGCTTTGAGACTAGAGCATGGGCTATAGCATGGCGGACGAGGTGTGGCGACTGCCTCGCTCTTGCCGAGGTCGGCAATTAATTTGTAATGGCAGCTTGTTGCACGAATACGAAGAATATACACAGTACTGGCTTGGTAACATGGAAAAGTCATTCATTTTTGTGCTAAAACGTTTGTACTATATTTTCGACGAGTCATGATGTATTGTTCTACTGGAAATTAGATTTGTTCCATTTATCAATTATAGTGTTGATGTACTCTGTTTCATTCATGAGCTTTTCTAGTACCTCATATATTAAAATTAATTAATAAAATTAATTTTATTTTGAAAAATGTCATTTAGATTCAAAAAATAATTAATTATTTAAGAGTGTCATTTATAGCAATTAAATTCACATTGTTATTAATTATTTAAGACGGTCATTTATAGTGTTCAAATTCACATACCGTGTGTACCACAGTATGTGTAAGTGATTTTTGAAATTGTGTTCTTGGTTGTGTTGACAAATTTTTTGTGTATCTTTCTTGGAAACCTGTATGTGAAAGCATGATTGTGAGAAACATGTTGCTTATGTGCTTTCTTTGGTTTAGTCCTTTGTGGTATATGCTTGGTATTAGGACTAACCTTAGGTCGTGTAACAAGGATGACCTGTTTGCCTAACTTGATCTCTAACTTTTTAGAGATTGTACAAGACTCCTCGAATTTAGCAATCATATCCGTGAGTCTTTGCTCAGTGACTAGGTGTCTCTTCTTCTCTATGTCATAAAGTTCTTGCACCTTGACATAGTCTCTTTCTTTCTTCTCGCTGGTGAGGATAGCCTCATGATAGTACAAGCTAATTTTAGCTATTTCCTCCGTGTCACCGGTAGTAGACGTCTCTTTAATATCTTCAATAAGATTAGACAATCTAGCTACTTCAGTTGTGTATGCCTTAATCTCTTTACGAGATTGTTTATACTTGTCTAACACATTTCTATGCTCTTCAAGTAGTTTGCTAAAGGCATTTTCTAACTCATCGAAAGTAAAATCATCATAAAGAGGATTCTCAGTTACCTTTTCGTATGCCATTAGACATACATTTGCACTGTTGCTGGGTCTGTCATCCTCTTCTGACTCACTAGCCTCACTTTTGTGCCAGATGCTGGTATTTGTGTACTTTCGACCAGTTGTAGCTATTCTGCTTGATCTCGATCGATCGTATGGACTGCCTTTTTTTGATAGTAGACAGTCCTTCTTCATATGCCCTTACTTCTTACACCCAAAGCAGATAATTTCTTCTTTATTGCTTTCGTGGATGTCCTTCTTTTTCAGTTTGATCGCTCAAACTTTAAGAACTTCATGAAGTTTTTGACCAGCAGTGCATGTTCAATACCATTGGAATCTTCTTCGTCAGAATCATTGTATGAGACTCTTTTGGCTTGAGCTTTGAAGGAAATTGATTTTTCTTTGGGAGTTACTTCTTCAAAGTCTTGTAGGTCCAGCTTATGGGTCATGAGCTTGCCCATCAGTGTCTCCAATGTCATCGTGGTAAGGTCGTTTTCTTCTATGATCATGGTGGCCTTCGGGTTCCAGTTCTTTGTGAGAGCCCATAGTACCTTCATCATCTTCTCATGATTTTTGTAATCTTTACCAAGATATTGTAAGAGATTAGTAATATCAAGGAAACGAGTGAACATCTATGTAATTGACTCACCGGATTTTATCTTGAAAGGCTCATATTCATGTGTCAATCTACTGATTTTGGATTCCTTCACTTGGAAAGTCCCTTCATGAGTTACCTTAAGAAGTCTCCAAATTTCATTAGATGTCGTACAGGTTGATACTCGATTTTGTCAATTGCACAAAATAGTGCATTGATTGCTGGTGTATCTAGACTAGCCTGTGTCTTTTCATGCTCAGTGTATTTGTTATGGGGATTGTCTACAACAATACCATCAATCACTGTTCTAGGCAGTTTCTTGTAACCGTCTATAACTATCGACCAAAGATCGAAGTCCAGTGACTTTAGAAAGAAACTCATCCATGTTTTCCAGTAGGTATAATTTGTTCCATCAAATAGTGGAGGTCTATTTGTCGATTGTCCTTCACCATTGAATATAGCTTTAGCGGCTGCAATAGATATATATACTCTCTAGATGGTTATGTATATGTATAACCAGCTCTGATACCAATTGTAGGACCGTTGAGCACCTCTAAGGGGGGTGAATAGAGTGTATGCGTGTGAAGCAAAAAATATCACCAACTAAAAATTTAAACTTCTATACTATGGCAGGTAAAAGCAAATGATATGACAATAAAAAATTGCAGTAAAGTAGGAGTCAAAAGATCAAACTTGGTGACATAACGATATATATTGGTTTTCCTCTGAGAGGACTAGTCCAGTCTCGAGTACTCTTCCTCAATGTTAATCAACTATGGCACAAGCTAATTGAGAGCTTGTAATCTCTTATAATACCGTGCTTGGCGACGAGCGCACGACCGACTCCAGAGGCGATATGAAAACTGGAACATTTTCTGAATGCAGCCTCCGATACAACTCTTCAACACCAAACTATAGATTAAACAGAAACTGTAGTGGCTTGGCTAAGAGTAGTATATGCTTGATTTAAAAGTCTAGCTCATAGAAAATACTTAGGAATGAATAGAGAAGAGAAGATTGAATGAATGAGTGATTTGGAAATGTGAAAGTTCTTCTCTATTTATAGTATTTTTGTAAACCAAATTTGGGCAGAGTTCAGATGCAGAAATCTCACATTCAAATGATGGATGCAGATTTAGAGGGAACGAATTCAAAATCAAATTGAACAGACCTAGACCGAACTCGGGCCGAACTCGGGCTGAGTTCTGGCCGAGTTCTGCAAGGGTCAGGATAGAACTGTTTGGGCCAATTTTGGTTTGGGTTTTGGGCTTTTTAGTATGTGGACTTTTGGATATATATTTATGGATAGGTAGGCAATAATTTTTGTGGACTGAGAAACCCTAAGCCAGTACCGATCCTAACCAATCTTACATATTCTTCCTAGACTCAATAAAAAATAAAATGACAGAAGAAATAGGAAAAAGACTTGATCTTGATTTTAGTGCTTTGGGTTCTTGATGACGACGCGATGTTTGTACTTTGTAGCAGTAGGACGCAGATTTAGGACGCATACATTCTTCTGACTTGAAACCTATAAACCTTGTAGCAGTATATGTATTTTGCATATCGACCAAAGTTGACGTTGATTATCAAAATCAGGTATAATCATTAACCAATGGGCCAACACTCTTCACCCCCCCTCCGACGGTGCCCTCAACCGAAGTCGACGATTGGCCCTACAGGGGTGTTGCCTTGACGGGGGTTGCTTTGCATCCTTTTGTTTCTTCTTCCCTTTCTTACACTGAGCTGCCTTGTGCCTTTGATGCAAGCATGTGGAGCTAAAAATAGGGTGGCTCTTATAAACCATTTCTTGCCAGTAGCTACAGTTGTGCGGCAGCATCACACGATCTTTGGGGGTTCGGAGGTCTCGCTCCATAAGAACCCTGGCGAAGCTCGGTCTAGAGAGGGCTACTGTGGCTTTGTTTGAGAGCAGAGGATTCCCAATGCAAGCCGCAATGTCGAAGATCTTGGCCACCCGATGGATAGGGACCACTGGAAGCGATATCCAGACTGGAGGTATAGGTGATTCCCGTGTAGGCAAGAAATCCGGAGACCATCTAAATATCCTTATCTGGGAGCCGTTGATGAACCATAGATCCTTTGTCGCAGCCTCAGGAAATCAATATCCCTGACAGACGGATAAGGATGTGATTCGAGTCCAAAACTCTAACGGAGTAGGTTCCCTCAAAAGAGAGACCTGCCAAACATTGGCGGACAACATCCACCGACGTCCTGCCGTGGGAGAACTTCCTAATCAAAGCGAGACAAAAGTGGATTGTCGCCTCTACGACCTCTTCCTCAGAGAATTGCACTGCTGGGCGCCCTTGGAAAGACATCAAACGTCGGGAGATCGATATGGCCCTCATCCCGTTGGAGGGTGAGCCGCAGAGGAGGGTAACTCTGCGGAGGCGTAAGTGTCGGCCACCACTTCGACGAAAGACATAGGTGCAGTAAAAGGGGAGCTGGGGACCCCCTGTGTTTGAGACCCCATGACCAGAAGGGTTGGGGATGGGCCAAAGTTGACCAAAACAAGGAGATAAGGAGGACAAAATGAGGGGGATATGGGGGGGAGGGGGGGGGGGGGGGGGGGGCGGACGTAGAGCGCAATATATATATATATATATATATATATATATATATATATATATATATGTGTGTGTGTGTGTGTGTGTGTGTGTGTGTGTGAAAATATATATATATGTGTGTGTGTGTGTGTGTGTGTGTGTGTGTGTGTGTGTGTGTGTGTGTGTGTGTGTGTGTGTGTGTGTGTGTGAAAATATATATATATGTGTGTGTGTGTGTGGGGAGGGGGGCTCACTCGTGGCAGGTCACGAGTTCGAGCCCCCCATGGTGTAGGGCGGCTGGGTGGCCAGAGAGTGGTCACAGCACCAGGCTGGGCCCTCCGTTCGAGCTGGCTGTGTGGCAGTGCCACTGGTTCGAACGGGGTGGACATAAAAAAACAAAAACAACATATATATATATATATATATATATATATATATATATATATATATATATATATATATATATAAGGAACGCTGAATATATAAATATACCCCAAACAAACGGTTACAAAAAGGCCCAAAGGCTACCAATCTAGTGCAGACAAAAACTCCGATAACCAAACAAAGAGAGAAGGTACACTACACCAGTATACCCCCGCAAAATGAAGAAAAAGAGTATAGCCCCATATCCACACCAGAGCTCCCCTCCGCCAAAACCAAAACGTGGTCACCAAAAAATAATCGACCGATTGAAAGAGACGCTCCGGCTGTGAGTGCATCGAGCACGGGCTTTGTCCACTTGCCTTATAACCTCAAGGATGAACCGATCCTGAGAGTAGGCGTTCCCCTCATACCTATGCTTGTTATTGTTCTTCCAAATCACCCATATGATGGCTCCGCAAATCAACTGAGCGTCGTGTCAGTTTTCTTCCTCCCACCAAGCAGTGAGCCTGCGAATGACCGACCTGTCTGAGAGAATCGAAGAACTCCTACAACGGAAGTGCCCCCAAAGTGCCCTAGCAATATTCTTCTCCGATAGCAAATGATCCAAAGATTCTTCCCCGGGCTCTATGCAGCAGGTGCATCGAGATGCAAGAGAGAATCCTATCTCTTTGATGGACATATCAACCAGAAGTTTGTAGAACAAAGTACGCCAAAGAAGGATGGACCATTTGTAAAGCATGCATCCACCCCAAATAAATTAGAAACGTACCTCCACAGTGTACTGCAACCGAACGGCTTCCCACGCCTAGCTCGTAGAAAAGCCATTGCACGTACGTCTCCACGACTACCTGTCTTCAACGTCAGTCATGCGTAGGTTGCGCGCCTAGATGGCGCCAGCGGTAGGCGCCCCCAGCAACCGGGCGACGAGGGGGATGTCCTAATCCTCGTTCGAGAAGAAATGATTGATCAAAAAAGTCATGTCGTCGGTGCCGAGACTTCGGTGTGGCTCGTCTACGAACCACGATTCGTGATACGCATCCGCCTCTCCTCTACCAAGCTCTAGAGAGGTGCTTCTCCCCCAATTCTCTGCCTCGAAGTAGCCTGCACCATATTTGTGAAGCAATGCAATTGGCCCGAGCAACGTTCGAATGGGAGTGAGGGCAGTACCTCGTTCGAAGGAAGGAGATCCAAAGAGCTCGATGTGTGCGAAATTTATACCATATATTGACGGAGAAAGCGACGACTACCTCCGTCAGCCTACGTATGCCCAAGCCGCCTTCTGAGGTGGGCCTACAGTTCTTGAGCCAAGATATCTAATTCTGCTTCACCTTCCCCTTTTGTGCCCCCAGAAGAAAGATACAAAGCTGCACTCAACCGATAGTAGGACCGCCTTCGGAGGAGCACAAATTGCCAGAGTATACAGAGGCATCATCGAGAGAACGTGCCGAAGGAGAATGAATCTTCCCCCAGGAGAGAGAAGACTGTTGTGCCACCCAACGATGCATTTTCTTACCTACTCAATGATGTTAATGAACATGGCAGAATTTCGCTTGCCTTGAGTCAGCGGACAGCCTAAGTACGGAATGGGGGGTGGGGGGGGGTGGGGGGGGGGGAATGGACCGCGAAGCCAGCATAAGAGGAGATTTTCGTCCTGTCTGAGGCCCAAATCCATTTAAATTTGCCCAGGCCCAATA
This sequence comes from Iris pallida, assembly GCA_029216955.1. Taxonomy (NCBI): domain Eukaryota; kingdom Viridiplantae; phylum Streptophyta; class Magnoliopsida; order Asparagales; family Iridaceae; genus Iris; species Iris pallida. Next base: position 148,796 of record JANAVB010001067.1, read on the forward strand.
CTTATTTCTAAACCTATTAGCACAGCCTTGGGCTAAAAGCCCAAGTCAAATTCTCATTACCAAGCCTGCTGGCCCATAGTCTAATTACCAATTCCTTTCTTTTATCTTTTCTTGATTCTTTTTTTAGCCCATCAGTACCCAGCCCAATCCTGAACTCCAACTCGACCCACTCACATGTACCTCTCCTCTCACCTTTCTCTTTCTCTCTTCTTCTCTCACAAAAATTAGGGGAATAACGAAACATGAAGAGAAGGAGGAGACTCACCTCGGTCTGGTCGCGGCGGCAGGGGCAGAGGTCGACGATGGAAGCTTAGAAGCTTCAAAGGGTAGATCTGGAAGGCTCTAGCAAGTTTGAAAGCCATGGAGCGGTGGCTCGAACTGCTGGCAACGAGGTGAGGGCAGCAGAGGTGCGGTGGACGTGGAAAAGTGGAGACGATAGCGATGGTGACGATGATGAAGGTGGACAGCCAGGAAGGCGTAGGGGTTTTTGTTAGGTGGAGATCGTCGGTGATGGCGGCACTTGTGGTGGTGAAGAAAGTAAAGGCAGTCGAGGCAGGTGGGGATCGACTATGACGAGGAGATCGAGGTGGATTCTGCAAAGTTGTGAGGTTCGGGATGGCGAAGAAATATTGTACGCTGGTCACGGAGTCGATGGAGTCCGGACACATGACGGTGTTGCGACGAATCTAAAGGCAGAGGAGCTGTGTGGAGGCGATGGTGGAGGTTTGTCGGGGACAGGGTGATCGGGATGGTGTTGTTTGTGAAGCTCGGACACAGCATCAGTGGGGTTGGTGTCTACCGGACATGAAGAGGAGAATTAGGCTTAGGGTTTTGGGTTAGGATCGGGGACGTGTCCTGTCAACACAAGGACACATGATGTAATTATGTCAGAAAATGTATGGTGTTTCTATATCCTCGGGGTCGAACTAGGGGACACGAGGATTGTGGACTGGATTTGGATGTAGATCGTGTCGTGTCAGACATGGGGTGGATGTAAATGTAATAACTAGAGTATGAATGAAATGTGGATGGACACCGGCACAATTAATATAGTGTTACGACCCACACCCGCTTTTCGGGATATAAGTGCATGTCCAAGCCAGCCTACGCCGCAGTGTCGACGGTAGAACGCTGTCAAGCCACAATGCTAAAATTTATAAATAATGCTCATTCACAATAACTAAATTAAATTACAATATTCAAGGATTTACATTTGATACAAGGTACAATGTCTCACAATTTATAAAGAACAACTGAACAAATACTCAACTATCTAACTAGTCTCTAGGTTTGGCCTGCAAGTACACCCGTCTTCCCAATGCTAAGCGTAGTCGCGGCTAACCTGAAAAATGTTGGGTTACCCAGTCATGATGGAATGAGTACAATTCATTGAATGCAGTTCCAATATATGAAAACGACTATAAAGCAGAGGTTAGCCATTAAATATATGATTTTAAAAAAATAAATAGAAAAAGACATGAGAAAACTAGACAGAAATTGGACAGTAAATAAAATAAACAAATAAAATACTTTCTAGTTGACTGAAGTACCTTTGATATGTGATCGGTCTAGGGACAGTTACACCACAATGTCTACGATGTCTAAACAATGTCTACTTTACAATAAAATAACACTGTCTACGATGTCTACTTTGTAATAAAATAATATTGTCTATGATGTCTACTTTGTAATAAAATAACACTGTCTACGATATCTACTTTGCAATAAATAACACTGTCTAAGATATCTACTTTGTAATAAAATAATACTGTCTACGATGTCTACTTTGCGATAATAAATCAATGTCTACGATGTCTACACTGTATAAGGTCAGATCACATATCTTTGGTACTTCATCTTCCCGACTCGACCAAATATGACAAAATATATAAAAAGACAAGAATCACATAAAGAATGACCAACAGTGAAATATAGTAATAATCAATATCGAAAACAAATAACAAATGTACTCGTCTGGGGTCCTTAGCTGGTGAAACCGATAATTCCATTGAGTCCCGAATAGTCCGATTAGCCTAGGGTCGACATGGAGTAGTCAGAAACACAATAAATAGGAATGTATGACCGGCCACGATCAAGATGGAAATCGAAGAGAAATTTGATAAGTAAACTCTTATAACTATTTTAGAAAAATAGTTTTGACACTTGAAAACGATATTGAAATAGGCAAAATAAAAATATTTTGAAAGTACGGACAACCATTTTTTGGTCAAAGCTATAATTTAGATTGAAAAACATTAACAATAATATTTTTAAGGTTAATAAGCTATATATTTAAAATACTAGAAATACTATATATATATATATATATATATATATATATATATATATATATATATATATATATATATATATATATATATAACTATTTAGAAACACCTTTAAAAGCATAATAAGTATTTGAAAGCCGATTAAGAAAATATATATAGAAAAAATATATAAATTATTTATAACTTCCTTTAGAGAGTAATTATGATAGTTGAAAATATTTTCCACTAGCGAAAATAATTTTTGTTATGAATACTTTTAATATCCGAAAAATCAATTTAGGGCTAGAACCCTAATTTGTCAAACATAAATTTTTAGGCTAAAAAGCCATAACTAGAATATCACAACACAATAATATTAGGACTACTAACCCTATTACATGTAGGGTCTACACTCATTAATATATTTTATCACAATTATAATTTTTGGAAAATACCTAATGTATAATATTTATTAAAATAATATTTATATAGAAAAATAATATTAATGGGTTAATGTAATACTATACACAATATACTACCACATACAGTTATAATACAGTAATGAATAATTAAAAGAAGCAAAAGAACTAAATGCTAATAACTCCTCTCCCAAACCTGACATTTAATTGAGAGAGAGAGTCAAAAAGAGGGGAGAATGATAGAGAGAGGGAGGGAGAAAGGGGAAAGAGCGCGGGAGAAGAAAACGAGGGTGCTCACCAGTGGGATCGGTGTTAGCGCACGAAGGAGAGGGCGAAGCGGAGGCATCTCGGCTCACCACGGCGCTGGAGATTCTCTCGCGACAGCTCAGCTCGTGGGGACCGCTCACCGACGCGGACTGGGCGGAGAAGGTCCTCGAGTGCGGCGGTGTCCTCGTGATCTGGAGCAAAGGGTGTTGGTCGAAACTGAGGAGGCGGCTACTGAGTGGCAACGACGGCCGACGGTTGATGCGCGGACGCAGAGGAAGGTGTACGAGGGTGCGGTGGCTCGCGTGGCGCTGAGGCGCGGCGACCGTCGACACAGGAGGAGGAGGCCTCGCCGACTGGGGAGGCTGCGGAGGCTCACCATGGCACTTCCGGAGACGGCAAGGCGGAGCTCGGGTAGCAGTACGCGGCGGCGAGGAGTTCACCACCGGGGTGGATGTAAATGTAATAGCTAGAGTATTAATGAAATGTGGATGGACACCGGCACAATTAGGATAGGGTAATTAGGACCACTAGAAAATTTTGGAGTGACTAGCACTCATGATCATTAGGGGTATTTAAAGGAGCCATTAGAAATAATCTAGATGTAATTAGCACATGGCTCGAAGGAATATCCATAGAATATTCTATAAAATATTCCAAGGAATATTCCTAAGAATACTCTAGATCCTTTGGGATTAACACTAATTATAATTAACTAAAAGATATATAGAAGGTTCCCACAAATATCTAGCAACCCATTCATGGCATACTACTACAATCCAAAATACCACTAAACTTCTAGGTATTTACCAATTTGCCACTCCTCCTTAAATAACCATAAACTTCCAAATAATTACTAATGGCGCCACTCCACCATCACAAATTACAACTATGCCATGATTGTCTAAACAATTCCTAGATAATTCTAGAAAAATAAAATCAAGAAATTAGGGATTTGGGAAAATTACAAATTCTGAAACCAGGGGGTTACAAAAGGTAAACATTATATAATACAGTTTGTCGCCCTGTATTACACGTGTTCGAACAAGCTCAAGAAGAAAAAGATAGCTTGTAAGAACTAGGCTATAACATCAGTAAAAATCATGGTAGAAAAATAGAGTGCAACAGAAAATAAAAGCTCGAAAGAAATAAATGATTCTACTATCGCATATAATACCTGAATCCTGCAGTACACATCACATCAACTCCATGCGTGAAGTCCAACAAGAACCTGGAGAGATCACCAGGTCCTCAGAGGGACGTAACAAGATACAAAAATATGACATATAAACTAAATATAAAATGTCACTAGTCGTGGGTAAATAAAATATTTCGGATCACAACATGGCCCAGTGTTCCATTATCGAAATAATGGACCACACCTACAAACCAAACAAGAACAAAGCATGGCACACTATTTCGTGATGAGACAATGTCCCATGCCATGATTAGAACGGAGTGTGACAAGACAATCCAAGATCACCTAACCATTCAACTGTGAATATGAAGTTAAGAACAAACCTTCAACGTATGGGCAGTCTTGCTCTAATGGGATCGGCATTGTCCCCACTTGGGGCACCAGGGGCCATGCGCATAATGTTTCGATAATGTCAGTTGCCAACATGAGAGGGTTATCTCACACCGTATCTCCAGCAAAGCTTCCGGGTTACAAAAAGGAAATGTCAATCGTGGCCCATACGCTAAGGAACTATCCTCCCCTATGCACCTATCCATGTCATAACCACGACACTGTACCTCTTCTAACCGCCAAGTATCCTAACATGCATCTATTTGGAAGTTATACCTAACGCATGCGCACTAGTGATCAGCCAACACACAAGTTCCCTCTATATGCTACTCACAACTCACACCTCGTGGCACACCAGTGTCAAGGTTTATAAAAATGTACTAAACAAGAGGTAGTCCCTTCACTCTAGGTCCTTATGCACCATTTAAAGATGAGCAATAAAAATCGAAAGAGAGAAGAAATAGGTGTTTATATAATAATACTAATAATAACATGATAATAATAGCAACATTAATAATAATCTATACATAATGTTTATATATTGTATTTAGAATATATACAAAAAAAAACTCAAAACTTTACTCTGTTCCAAACCATTTCTAATGGATGTACAAAAAAATTTAAATAACATAAAAAACATCATCAGAGAAAGAGGAAAAGTGAGAGAAGAAATAGGTAAGCAGAGAAAAAAATCAAAAGAGAGATAGTAAAACCAGAGCGGAGATCTAGAGAAAAGGGACGAGAGGCTCACCGAAGTTCATCTCCGGACTTGAGGTGCTGACGATCGCCAGCTCATAAATGACGCGAGAAAGGGTGGAAGGCGGGGCTAAGCTGCCCGATGCGGGTAGAGAAGGCGTATGCCGCGGTGGAGGCGTTGGTGGCTATGCGAGGAAGCGGACGTCGACAGTAGTCGCTCGCACATGGAGGGTACTGAGCTCAGCGAGGGTCTGGACGGCGGTACCCAGCTACTCGCGATGACGACGGCGATGGAGGACGGGGTCGAGCAAAGGTATGGTCGGTATGGCGGTGCTGTCACAACCGGCACGGTGGAGGCGGTGGCTCCGGTCAGAGTAAGATTAGGTTTTGATTTTGTTCTTCTTCTCTGGATGATGGTGTCGGTGTGTCCATAGGATGGGTTTCAATTTTTGTGGAGTTGGGAGTTTGTGTCTAGTGTCTAGTGGTAGTTTGTGTCTAGTTGGGAGGATGTTGGACATCGAATATGAATATGGTGACAGTGGTAGTTTATGGAGTGGTTGCTATAGGCTGGATGGTGTGGTTTCTCCGGCTATTTGCTATTGGTGGTGGTGTTGTGGGGACATGGGAGGTGATCTGGACGTTCGGGTGATGATATTTACGGCTGTGGTGGTTATTAGCAAGATGGAGGTTGTGACATGCAGACACGGATGGAGATGGTGATGATGGATGTTTGTGTGGTTGGAAGAGAATTCTTTGGCTTTTGGGAAAAGTTAGGAAGAGGCTTTTCTTATGGGAATTGATGAAGGCACTTCACAATTTGATCGGGGCTAGCCCATTTGTAAGTTTGTGTTATTTACAAGTTTGTCATTGAAAAAATTTATTAGGGCTAGTCCATTGGGGAGTATAAAAGTCAATTGTTTTATTTCTCTTCTCTTTCTCTTTTCCTCTCAAATTTTCTTCTAATCTCAAATTTTCTACTAAACCCTAGATTGAGAATCCTCTTCTCCCTACAAAAATCTTCCTGTTTTGTAACCGTAGAGTGGTTATCAACGAATATTCGTAGTAGTCGGTATATTTTCGACTACTATATTGCAAAGTTTGTTAAATAATCGGTTGATTCCTAATTTTTTAATGTTCTTTCATAATGTAGAAAATATGGAAGAAATTAGGACATCAAATGTAGCAATCGATCATCCCGGTCCTTCCGAAGAAGACGACATTCTCTCCGAAGAACCCGTGGTTGGTCCCCGACGTTGTTAAATTTTTTCGTACCCTAGAATTGGACTGCCACATCACATGGCAGTCCACAAAGTACATAGGACTGCCAGAAAGTATGGCAGTCCAATTAAGTACGTATGAAGTTAAGGTCTGCCTAACTTTCTGGCAGTCCATGAAGTACTTAGGACTGCCAGAAAGTATGGCAGTCGAGTTAAATACGTATGAACGTAAGGACTGCCTCACTTTCTGGCAGTCCTAAATAATTCAAGGACTGCCCCTAAATATGGCAGTCCTAAAGTTGATGATCGATTCAACTGGACTGCCACACAAGTTGGCAGTCCATGAAGTACTTTGGACTGCCAGAAAGTATGGCAGTCGAGTTAAATACGTATGAACTTAAGGACTGCCTCACTTTCTGGCAGTCCTCGATACGTCAAGGACTGCCCAGAAATGTGGCAGTCCTAAAGTTGATAGTAGATTCAACTGGACTGCCACACATTTTGGCAGTCCGTGAAGTACTCAGGACTGCCAGATGTTGTGGCAGTCTAGTTTAACAGGCTGAATTGGATATTGTATTTGGTTTTGTCATTGATTTAGGTTTTTAAATAATTGTAAATTTATTGTAGGGCACCCCATCGCCTATGTGCACAGATTTGAGCAGTAAATTCTCGACAGATGTTGTCTTTGAAACTTACGTCGAAGCATCAGAATGGTGCAGAGAAGTTGGAAGGCAAACCAACACAACCCTTGTAACTTCAAGGTCGCTACGGTGTCGGCCGAAGCGTCAAACTGCAGAGATTGGCTGTGAAAGAGGTGGGACGTATAGGGTGCATCGTAAAAAAAGTGAACTTCTCCCAATAATAGCTGGGAAGAAAGAGGCAGGCTCAAGGAAATGTGGTTGTCCATTCAAGCTAGTGTTGGGGTGCAAGACTGGCGAGAAGTGGACAGTTGTGGTACGTAATGGGATCCACAATCATACTATTCCGGAGACGCTAACTGGTCATGCCTACGCCGGAAGATTGAAAGATGATGAGAAAAAGTTAGTTACAGAAATGTCAGCTTCCGGAGTTGCTCCAAAAAAAATTTATTCTGCGCTGCTTCAGAAGAATGAGAGGAACAAGTCCACTATGAGGACAATTTACAATGCACTAGCGAGGTCTAGAACGAGGAGTCTAAAAGGAAGAATGGCGATGCAACAAGTGATGAAATTGCTCGCCGAAAATCATTATGTGGAATACCATAGAAGACTGCCGGTGAGCAATGAAGTCGTTTCTCTGTTTTGGTCTCATCCGGATTGTACACAGTTGGCACGGTCCTTCGTCGATGTTTTGGTTCTTGATTGCACCTACAAGACTAATAAATTCAAGATGCCTCTTCTTCACATTGTTGGGTTCACTTCAACCCGAAGGACATTTTCAGTTGCCTTTTGTTTTATGAGGACCGAAACATTAGAGGACTATACATGGGCTTTGGAAAAGCTGAAGACACTTTACAGTGGACATAAAGAACCGTCTATTTTTGTGACCGATCGGGAATATGCATTGATGAATGCTATTGATACCGTATTTCCTCATGCTCGTAGATTACTATGTACTTGGCATATAAACAAAAATATTCAAGCACAATGCAAACTGAAGTTCGAGAAAGTAGACGGCAAACTCGACATGGACCGCTTCCAAGATTTCTACAACGGTTGGACTCTTGTGTGGCGAGCAAGTAGTGAGAAAACGTTTGACACAGCATGGTACATGTTCAAAGAGCAATGGGAGCAGAGCAACCCGACGTGTATATCTTACATCAAAGACACCTGGCTTGATGAACATAAAGAAAAATTTGTCTTGGCATGGACGAATATGGTAAAACACTACGGCACGACCACTACCAACCGTGCCGAAGGCTCACATGCAAGACTAAAAAAATATCTGCGCTCATCGTCCGGTGGTTTCGTCTCCGTTTGGCAAACAATCAATCGAATGACCAATTCGGTCGTGAACGAGATAAAGGCTTCATTTGAGATGAGCCTGAACATTGTAAAACACCAACACAAGAATGAACATCTCTTGTCTGATTTAATCCACGTGGCGTCCCACTACGCATTGACATTACTACTTGATGAGATTGGTCGTGCGAATTCTGTCGGTTTAGATGTCGAAGTATGTGGTTGTACACATCGATATTCTCTCGGGCTCCCTTGTGCACACGAGATCAACGAATATCGACGTCAAGGTCGACCTATTCCAGTAGTGGTCGTTGACCAGCGTTGGAGACAGCTGTCGATCATGCCTACGGCGGACAGTCCAGATGATTTCTTTTCCATGCCACAGTTGAAACTTCTTCATGCCAGATGGTGTACAGCACTAGAACCTGAGAGGAAGTCCATTGAGCTTGGGATCCAAGAACTTGCCAACCCGGCAAGTACTCGTCTACAGGAGCCATCTTCTATCATTGCTCCGAAAGGTAGACCGCCAAAAAAACTTACAAGAACGCAAAAGAAGAAGCTCGAGTCTACTAAGCGAGAAGCCTCTCTCTTTGAGCACGTTGAAAGAAGCGTGCAAATTCTAGCCGTTCCAAAGAGGAAGGAGAAGCTCCATACTCGTAGAAAGAAACAGAATACGAGTGCTGCAAATACACTCGATGCGTACATTGGTGCTTTTGTGCCCGACATGCGGGAATATATTTGGTCTATTGATGATGTGCCCAAAGATGGACATTGTGAATATCATGTGTTTGCGCGGCATCTAGGCTACCCTGCTAAAGACGGATGGAGACAAGTTAGAGCTGAGCTATATTTTGAGCTGGAGTCTCATCTTTCATTCTATAGCAAAATACTTGGGCAAGAAGATGTCGGCGAACTGTTGACAAGCATTCCATGCGACACCCAGACTACTGGACCAGAGCATTACCTGGACATACCTTCTGGTGCATATCTGTTCGCTAACAATTACAAGATCCCAATTATCGTTTTTTCCAAGCACAACAACAACACGTTTTTTCCAATGTGCGCTCCTCCGAAGGACTACAGTATATCCACTCTAAATACAATTGGACTCGTCGGAGATCACTTCGTTATCCCGCGGTTGATTGGGCACTCTCCTATTCCTCCCCCTGCGTCACTTTGGTGGAAACATGCACCGGAAGAAGCGCTCGCTTGGGTAACACCCTTCAAAGATGCAATAAATGTTTACAAGAAAATCACGAACTTCGTGGAACCTATACCGCGGCCGGAGGGCCACTATGATGTATTAATTGACTGATGTACAGTTGACGAAGTGTAACTTTTTGTATAGACTCATGTATAGTTGACAAAGCGTAACATTTTGCATAGGCAGCTGTATAGTTAACATTTTGTATCTTACTGCGTATCTATGAGTATTTTGTATCTTACTGATTAGCAGCGTTGCATTTTGTATCTTACTGATGAAGCGTCGCGTCTTGTGGAATTGCTGATTAGCGTATCTATGAGTGTTCTTTCAGCTATCTTACTGCATCTTGCATTTTGTATAGCAAGTCCTGATAAGGACTGCCCAGTTTCCTGGCAGTCCACATATGTATGTGGACTGCCAGAAAACTGGGCAGTCCTTATCAGGACTTGCTGTTTGTATGGACTGCCCAGGAACTGGGCAGTCCACATACAAACAGCAAGTCCTGGTAAGGACTGCCCAGTTTTCTGGCAGTCCACATATGTATGTGGACTGCCAGAAAACTGGGCGGTCCTTACCAGCACTTGCTGTTTGTATGTGGACTGCCCAGGAACTGGGCAGTCCATACTAACAGCAAGTCCTGATAAGGACTGCCCAGTTTTCTGGCAGTCCACATACATATATGGACTGCCAGGAAACTGGGCAGTCCTTATCAGGACTTGCTGTTTGTATGGACTGCCCAGGAACTGGGCAGTCCACATACAAACTGCAAGGTAACATTCACATAATACGCAAGATAACATTCACATAATACACAATATAACATTCACATAATACGCAACATAACATTCACATAATACGCAACATAACATTCATATAATACGCAACATAACATTCACATAATACACAGACTTGTAAGGTAACATTCACAGAATACGCAAGTTCTAAGAGTCACAGCAAGTTCTAAGAGTCACATAATACGCAAGTTCAACCATTTACAAAAGTTTTGCAAGTCACCCAACTACCAAATACATTCAGCCTTATACAAACTACATAGTCATTCAGTATCATGACGCATCTTCGTACGTCGCTCATCGATAAAAGGGTAATCAGCTGCGATATTCTGCATCTGGGTACCAACATCTTCATAATTCTCCCCCTTGCACTGGATTAGACTTTTCCCCAATTTCTTCACTTTCGAAGCCTGCATGAATACATATCATAATTTTAGGAACCAACAAATTACCACAACATGGGTTAATTAAACAAACTATACTAACCATCTTCTGCAATGCATCATATAGTGCTGACTTGGAAGGTATGGGTGCTGCTACCGGCACTTTCGCAGTTCTCTTATCAGGATTCAACATCATACCATGTCCAGCATTCCCATAGTATTCCATATAGTCCTCACTGCAATCCCACATCTCCACCGCCGGAGTTCGTATGGTTTCACCGAGAAGATGTTCTTGCCAGTCAGCGAAAAAGTACGACCCCCAGGGGTAGTACGGCGGGACGTAGGTCGACGGTTTCTTCCCTTGGCCGGCGGTCCTCAATTTCAACGTACTCGGGATAGTCTGTACGTATCCAAACTGACGAAGAACTCTATCTGGGATGTGAGGCTCCTCAATTTCATGACAAAACAGCGGACCTCTAAATAGTGCAACTGGTTGTACAGGACGAGTGCTATTTCGCATATCCTTATATGGATGCCAAATAATCTACAACATGCATTCATTACTTAAGGAGTTACTAATTAATGTGGAATACTAGAGTGGTAAGTAAATGCTAGTTCAAGTTACTATTGTTTCACCTCCTTTGCAGTCAGATCTTCTAGAGCAACACGTAGGGTAGCCAACGTATGTGGATGTCTGGTATCTATCTTAGCCGGCCTCCACCTACACATCCTGGGCATCTGCTCGTCATAATTTCGATTAAGAGTAGCCCTATTGAGTGTCGGAAAATGCTCATATATCCACGCCTGAAAATGTAAAATATAGTGCTGAATATCGTTATCGACATAATTTTATACAATTGTATAGACACAGTATGCTAGGGTTTGCTTACATGGAGCAGTGTTTGACAACCAGCTATCGTTTTCGACTCGACTCGAGATGCAGCACCTAGTTCACGGTAGAGGTGTGCTAGTATACCACTTCCGAACGATATTTCAGCCACAGCGTTCAAGTCCGTAAAATTGTTTAGATATTTTGCATGTATCGCTGTTCCGGACTTGTCTGTAATGCCGACGGCTTCTAGGATGAACTGCATGTATCCACGGGCCACGAGGTCGTCATTACCATTGTTGTCGTCATCGTCGTCGGAGTCATCATTGAAAGTATTCCTCAAAAAACTTAAAGGAACTCCATAAGACTTCTTAAATTCCGGGATTGTGATAAAGGTCTTGGACTCGACACCAAGACAATTGGCAACCAAATCTACCATCTCATCATACAGTTCGAAGTCGCCCTCGGAATAGTCCATCGACATTTGACGACCATCAACTCTAAGCCTTAAAATGTGGTGGACATCATCGAGGGTGATTGTCAACTCTCCATCTGCGAGATGGAAGCTGTTAGTTTCTAGATGCCAGCGCTCCACAAAAGCAGAAATCATTGCGTGGTCCAATATCTGATATGAGTATTTTGCCAAATACTGCAATCCGGTGGGGGTGATTTTTTCCTTCACACTCTCTTTCAACTCATCAAATCCCCACGTACTACACATCTTCGCATGGTTTATTACCCTCAAAAGGCGCGAGCTTTTCTGCATAAAAACAAAACAAAGATCCAATATTACATACATCTATTATTCCGGATAGTTAATCTATATAATAGGTAAGTAACTTACCGGATCCTTCCATATTTTATAACAAATGTGGTTCTCGATTGACTTCAAAATTGAGCAACCAACTGGGCCCGCATCTTCCTCTTCCTCTTCCTCGGGTACTTGAGAAGGACCCGATCCGGCGTCATCTGTCATTCGGGCAATGGGTACATCATCATCGTCGAAGGAATCATCACGATGAGTCGCCGCCGCTTTCGTCAAACGCTTTGCAACACGTTTCATTCCACGTGTTCTTGTTTCTGAGGCTGGTTCGGGTTCTCTGATTGATAGCCCTTTCTCGATATTTCTACCAGCTTCACGCGCCTTGCGATCCGACGCGGTCGGACGTTTTCTTTCGGGCCTGGCCTCAACATCCTTCTCCTTTGTCTTCTTTTCATGACTATTATTGAATATTAATTACATATTAAAATGTAAGGGATGCCCACAAATGTGGCTATTCCACTAGTGCAAACATTGGGCTGCCCAATATTCTACTAGTCCTCAGTGTATAATGGACGGCCAATTTGAATTTCAATGAGCAGTCCTGTCTCAGGACATGTGTAACTTGAGACTGCCCACATTTCTGGCAGTCCAAGATGCAGTTAGGCCTGCCAGAAAAGAGGGCAGTCCTAACTCACATCATGTGTAACAAAGGACTGCCCACTTTTCTGGCAGTCCTAACTTTATGTTGGACTGCCAGAAATTTGAGCAGTCCAACATAGAGTCAGGACTGCCATAAAGGTGGGCAGTCCATTGTTCCACAAGTTATGCCAAATGGACTGTCCAGTTTTCTGGCAGTCCAACATACGATCAGGACTGCCAGAAGATTGGGCAGTCCTTCACTACACATGTTATGTCAATGGACTGCTCATTCTTCTGGCAGTCCAACATACATTCGGGACTGCCAGAAGACTGGGCAGTCCTAGCCGACGCAAAATTTTGCCACGTTTGCTACGGTCCGATGCAATGGAAATAACGAATGTAATTTATCCTTCAACTGTCTCAGATAATTTCTACGGTTATTGAAAGAAATGGAGGAAGATTTCGCACCTTGTTTGCGAGGAAGGTTTCGGGGCCATCGTTCTCCTTGGAAGAGAGAAGAGGACGTGGGGAAGAAGACGAAGATGATGAAGCTGCTCGCCGAGTGGTGGAGAATGGAGTCAGTGTTAGGTCTTAGGAGGAAGAAGAAGAGGGAAGTTAGGGTTCTTGAGGAAGAAGAAGTTAGGGTTCGTGAGGAAGAAGAAGAGGGAAGTTTGTGTTCGGGGGGGGGGGGGGGGGGAGGGCGGGATTACTTGGGACAGCCCTGTGATTAAATTAATGGGCTGTCCTGAGTAAAGCCCAAAAAAATTTGGGCTAGCCCCAATCCGGGCTAGCCCCGATCAAATTGTGAAGTGCCTTTATCAATTCCCTTTCTTATATAGGTGGAGATGGATTCCTAGTTTGATAAAGATTAGTATTCTACAAACCCCCTTTAGATAATTCCACTATTAATTCAAATAATTTAAAAATTAATCTAATCAAATCTGAATCATATTTTAAATCATAATTAATAATTTTAAAATAAAATCAATTTAAATTGAAGCACCTTTCATAAATCTAAAATAGTTTTAATAAAATTTCAAAAAAATAATATTTACAAAGTATACATGAATATATCTTCATGTGTGTGTGTGTGTGTATACACATATACACATATACACACACACACACACATATATATATATCGCATGGAAAATATCTTAATATAGGTATCTACCTAAAAACCATTTTCCAGTATACACATATACACATATAACAAAATAGAATAAAATATATAAATAAAAGAAGTTTAAAGAACTTTATATTATGATTCAAAATAAGCAGCAGAAATAATATTTTTTTTACCTTTTATATATTTTTGAAACAAATGTATTTATTTTCTTTACTTATTAATGGTCTAATAATAAACAATTTGTATACACAAATAAATAAATACTATGTATATACATATTTGTACTCCATGTATAAATACTATAATAGAAATAAAAAATCTATAGTGAAATTTTAGGGGGTTTACACATTCCTCGTACCCTTTGTCTTTTTGCGATCAACTCCACATAATATGCACATCTTTATCCTTATCATTTTTGTAGTACGACATGCACCTATGTGAAATGCATCAATTTTCTTGTATCCCTACTGTTGGAACCTTGAGAACCTTTAGAGGGTAGGGTGAATAGAATGTGTGTGTACATCAAAATAAATAATCACTAATTAAAATTATGGCAATAAATAAACTGATATGTGCGCAGGCAATAACAAATAAATACGTAAAGGAGTTCAGAGAAGCAAATGCAAACACCAAGGTTTATATTGGTTCCCATCTAAGAGGACTAGTCTAGTCTTGAGAACTCTAGCTCTATGTTTAATACACTATGCAGTAAAACACAAGCTTTGAATCTAAAGTGCTTGCAACTCCTTAAAACACGTGCTTTTAATCTGAATACACTACTTCACATCTGCAAGCCTTTGACCCGAAGGAGTTGCCGACTTCAGAAATGGGATAAAAACGAACTGGTTTTCAAGCCTATTGTACAACTTGAACCAACTTCTAGATCGAACGAAACTGACACTTATTTCACTAGAAGTCGTAAAGGATTAGAAGGAAGGTTAATATGCTCCGAGAACTCAAGTAAAGATAGAAGAGAATGGAATGAGATAAAAAGAATGGAGAAATATCTTCTATTTATAGAAGTTTGGGGGACCAAACTTGGGTAGAGTTTGGTCCCTAACATTCATAATTTCGAATGTTGGAGCTGGTTCTTCTGGGTGACCTGATCCAAAGAAATACTAGTTTAGGGGGATCGAGTCGGTCCAAGTTTAGGCAGAACTCGGTCCCAGTTCGGTTGCCCTGTAATTAGGTCTCGTCAATAAAATTTGATTGGGTTTAGGCTATTTTGATTGGACTATTTGTGTGGGCTTTTTGTGGACTGTACGAATAGATTTTTTGTAGGCTTTTCGGTGGATTTCATAAAAAGCTAAGCCAAGTGCCAAACAACCCGATGTACAATTTTCTAGACTCAATAAAATAGAAAATACTGAATAAATATTTGTTCAGCAACTTTTATTCATTTGGCGAAGACTTGTTCAGATGTTTTAACAGAGTAGTCGTCCAGCAGTTGTATTGTTAATGTATATTATTTTTGTATCGAGCCAGATTTTTAGTTTGTTATTGAAATCAGGTGTGATTCATAACCAATGGGCCAATAATATCTTCAATTTTTATAATTGACAGACTCAAAATGATACACAAAATAATGAGCAAAAAAATTGTACTGGTACTTCTTCTTATTTGGTACTTGTACTTCTCCTTATTTGGTACAACTTCTCCCCTTTTGTCATTTGAGCAAAATATTAGCTCCTCCACAAACATAGAACACAAACAACAAAAATAGAGTGAAGTAAGACAAGAAAAATAATACGTATATATCATAACTGAGTATCAGAATAAAAAACATTGAAAAAACTTATTATTAAAAGCATCTGCTACCGTCTTAGGTTCTAATTTTGAAATGAAGGCAACATTTACATCTATATCTCTAGTAGATGACTAAGTACTCACTCCCTTTGATACATCACCTATGACCATGGTTTTTGGATGGTCTGACATGAACCTCATCTTCTTTGGTAGACCTTCAAGTTAGCTTATACCGGTATCAGTATCTTCAGGTGCTTTGTTGGATGATTTGCCTATGTCTTTGTCATCATCGTCACTTGGTAAATGACTGTTAAGCTCATCAAATTTAACATTTATAGACTCTTCAATAATCAATGACTTTTTTTTTAAATTCTAAAACATTTACTCTTAGCAACATATCTAAGGAATATACCTTCATCTTCCTTAGATCGAATTTACATAAATTATCCTTGATGTTCAAAATAAAACAACGACATCCAAAAACTTTAAAATAAGAAATGTTTGGATTTCTATTATACCATAATTCATAGGGAGTCTTTTTCTTTAGGTCGAATTAAAACCCTATTTAAAACATGACAAGTTGTATTTACAACTTTGGTCCAAAAATATTACAGAAGATCATACTGGTTAAGCATAACTTTACCTATTTTGCTAAGAGTACTATTCTTCCGCTCCACAAACTATGTTATCGGGGAGTTCTACAAGAAAAAAATTCATGGCAATAACCATTTGAATAACAAAACTTTTTGCAATCTAAATTTTTGAATTCGCTACCATGATCACTTTGGATGTGAGTAATCATGAAGCCCTTTTCATTTTGAACCTTTTTACAAAATATTTCAAATTCAAAAAGTGTATCACTTTTGTTTGATAAAAAGAAAACCCATGTACAACGAGAGAAATCATCAACAATAACAAAAGCATAGAGTTTACCACAAAGACTGGCATCTCTACTTGCTCCAAATAAATCCATATGTAATAATTGTAATAGTTGTAAAGTACTTGATGGATTTAAAAGATGACCATGTTGCTTATTTTTCTCACAGTCAGCACGTACCATGTCTCTCTTGAATGTAATTTCTGGTAATCCTTTTACCAACTTCTTCGTGGAAATCCTTGAGAAGGTGTCCATGTTAGCGTGTCTTAGTCTCATGTGCCATAGCCAACTTTTATTTTTGTGGACTAAAAGAAATTTACCTGTACAGTTAGTATTATCTGATAGATAAAAGTCATATATATTATCTCCTTCATAAATTAAGTCTCAGTAGTCATATCATATATAGATCATTTATATTTCACAAAGTTAATGCCACAACCATTATCAGAAAGATGACTAATGCTAAGTAGGTTATGTTTTAACTATGTGACAAGATAAAAATCTTTTATGACTAGGTATGGAGGAATACTGTAAGCTCACTTCCCGAATTTTAAAATTTTATTTTATTTTGATTAATTTTATGATCATTGGGAGTCATGCCGAAGCTTATAGGTGAGTTATGACCACCTTAAGGTCATATGGCCCCTAGAGATCTTATATAAGTATTATTTAGCTATTTTATATTTTTCTATAATTTTTGGATATTTTTAGGTATTTAATATTTAAGGGTTTATTATTTTTAAGGACTTTCAAGATACTGTAAGGTCATTCAGTGGTATTTCGGGACCAAATATTTTTATTTGGGCTCTAGATGACTAGAAATATTTTTTGAATATTCTAGGATTTTTCTAAAAAATTTATAAATTTTTAGATAATTAAACCTATATAATTTATTTTTCATAGGCTTTTGGAATTTACTGTGGGGTCACACAATGATATTTTAAGTTCAAATATTTTTATTTAGGTTTTAGAAACTTAGAAATATTTCCTAAAATTTTATAAAATTTTTCTAGATTTTTTTTTGCAATTTATTTAAATTTATTTGGAGTTAAAATAATTTTTAAATAATTTTCTGTAATTAAATAAAAAATTACATAGTAACCCAGTCGAGGCGGGCCCACCTGTCGTCGCTCAATCGTCTCTCTCTCTCCCCTATATATATATATACATATATATATCCAAAAACCCTAGTTTATTTCCTTGGCCGATTTTGAAGTTTTGATCTTGGTGATTCCCCGACTTCCCGGAGCGATTGCGGACAATCCTGACCTCGTTTTTGTGCGCTGTTTTTTGGTTGGAATCGTCTCGAGGTTAGATTTTAGAATATATATTTTTGTCTTATGCGATTTTGCTTGCAAATTTCTGGAGAATTATTTAAATGTTGGTTGTCCAAAACTCGACGCATCACACGATTTTCGAGATCCCGGGAGATCCCGGACTCCGATTCACGATCCGTTTAAAGTTTTGGAAAGCTGACATGACGTTCTTTGACATAGAACTTTTCCATAATGTCATATTTTTGTTTACTATTTTATTACGTTGAACTCAGATTTAATCTATAAATCACAGATTTGATCACGATTAGCCATAACGGCGATATCTTTTCACCAAAGCGTGATTTTACGGCATAGTCGATTACGGTGCACTCGTGGCACTGAAATATACCAAGATGCACTTTGAAAATCTTGAGTTCATAATGTTTGACTAGTTAGTCAATGGCACACCTCGATTTGTGTGCCATGGTTTCCAAAATTGGAAATATGACTTTCTATGGCCATATTTCCTTATTTGATTTATATTTCAGATTATTATTAGGTTAAATTAGATTTGAAGTGATTATTTCAGAATTAAATAATGTTATTATTATTTTGGGTTTTAATGATGGGTTGGACTTCAAACTTTGCTTTATATTACACTAAGTTGTCTATTTGAAATATAGTTTTTAGCCTACAAATATTATCGTAGTATTTCCTAAAACTATAGTTTTGACTTAAAAACTTGGTTTCTATATTTTCAAGTATTTACCAAGAATATGTTTTCAAGTATCATATTTATTTTCTAAAAATAGGTTATAAATCTTATTTTGACTACTACGATATAGTTTCCAAATATGATTAGTATTTTCTATAATAATTTTCTAAATTATATTATGACTAAAATATACTATGTAGTTTGGTGGCTATATGTGATTTCAAGATGGGGTTATAAGCCCAAGAATATATTAGTACTTTTCCATCTATATATAGTTTTTCAAACATAGTAAATATTTTCTAAAATGGTTATATATATTTATTTATTCTCTTCGAATATTGAATCATGACTGAGATTAGTCATACATTCCTATTTCTTGTGATTCTGAGTACTTCATATTGACCCTAGGCTAATTGGACCATTCTGGACCCAATGATACGGTCCGTCCCATCAATTAAGATCATCTTGCGTACTTTTGACATCTGTGACTATTTTGTACCAACACGATCATATTGTGCGTCAACTGCAACCTAACTCAAGGCAAGTTTCACTATGACATTATACTACCTTTTTTTGTACTGCATGTATCTTCATATCTTTATATTTCATATTGTCACTGTTCTTGACTAATCATGATTACTGTTTGTGCACGAGAGTTAGAGTTGATATAGTAGTGTACATGTTCATGCCTAACTTCTAGTTTATCGTGATTATCATTTATCGTGTTGTTAATGTTTATCGTGTTGGACATGTACCGGTGAGTTAGTCGGGTGGAAGAATACGACTAGTAGACATGTGGTACCCAGTGTAGCCTAGAGTTTATTCGGTCAGGGGACCATCTTACATTGTTTGTTCATTCAATACACCTCACGTGTTGACTGTCCGATTCCTAACCCAACCACATGTTGAACGTTGTATTCTAAAACACACGGTATACGTGATCTTTTGTTACTATATTGTTCATTCACTTTATTTCCATCGAGTTGACTGTCATGTTGTCTTTATGTTATAGCTATACTCTTTCATGTCATGCGTATAGTTCGTTTTCCTTATTATTGTTTCCTTCATGCATGTATATTGTATTTTGTAGTGTGGTGTTATGGTGAACTTATTCCAATTCTGACTGAATATTTTTTTTTCAGTTGATAGATTCTTGATGACTATTCTTGATGACTTGCTCTCTTGCTTTGGGTTTCCTTCAGGTGGAGTTAGAGACATCTTGAAGCCAAAACCTAAAGACAAGTTAGATAGTTTAGATTTGTTGTATTAGATTTTATGAGACATTGTATTTGGTTAAATATAAATCTTGTAAATTTGTAATTGATTTAGAAATATGGATGAGCAATAAAATGATAATTTTATGAGCATTTTGTTTATTGCAGGATAGACAGCGTACAATCGCCGATACTGCGGTAGACACGCACTCGCATCCCGAAAAGCGGGAGCAGGTCGTGACAAATACCAACATTACCATTACCTATAATGTAACCTCTCAGATTTTTTTGAAGGAGACGTATCCTTCTTTCCCCATGAATAGTGTTGCGAATAGAGTTGCATCACCAGTTATGTGCCGCGAACACCTTCTATCGAAAATTTATTTGTGTAACCTCCGTTATCCAGATTTTGGATTTTTTTTCGAACTTTTGCATTTTCTGTTTTTTAAATTTTTATTGATCTTTAAAAACCATGAGTTTTAAATCGAGTATATTTTCAATTGTAATATGCTAACGGCACGTTTGATTAATCATTTGATTTTGTAAAACTATATTACATGAGAGTTACCCTTAATAAATCTCTTGTACATATTCTAGGATTTTTATCAGTTATAAATATTTTTCTTATATAAATAAAATAATTTTCAAAATGTGAATTTGTAAATAAAAATACTTTTATTTTATTTATTTTTATTTTCGAAGGTTAACGATAATTTGAAATTATTATATTTTCCTCGTGACGGGCTAAGACCATTTCGGTCCTAGTTTAGCCTACCAAACCGTTGGCTTGGATTGTGGGCTAAGGCTTTGGATTTAGCTAGTTATTAATATTTAGTAGCTAAATTGTAATTAGCTAGTAAATATTTACTAAATAAATTATTAGCTAAATAACTAAATAATCTAGTGGATATAGTGTTAGTAGTTAGCAATTAGAGTTAGCGTGTTAGTATTCCACTATTTTCCCTATTTTCTATTACATTTACATTTATCCTTTAGGGTTTCCCTTCCTACCCTATAAATATGCACACTTCCCAATGTGTTACAACCTAGAAAATTTCTAAAAATCCCTTTCCACACACTCAGCCGCCATATACTTTGAGACCCCGACCATCTCTCCTACACCACTGCAACCACCCCATTCCTCCCCGACACCCCTTGGCCACCTCCGACCACCCTGGTAGACGACTGCACTGGTCCGGCCAATTTGGCCAGACCCCTCCTCACTACCAGTCATGCCACCAAAGCCACCATTGCTGCCAACAATGCCTCCTTCGGTCACCTAGCTACCAACAAGGAGCCATTGCTCCCGCCATGTGCCACCACAGTGCCGACATGTTTACCACCACCCGTACCAATACTATTCCATTCCACCACCTCGGCCAACTTGGCCGTACCGATCAACACAACACCAAAGTCATCATCATCCCCGACAACCACCTCCGGCCATACGGGACCTACCACCACTACAAAACCCCGCCACTTCCATCACCACCACAGAATCCAAAATCCACCACCACCATTGCCAACTCCGACCACAACCACAAACGACACCACCACCATTATCAATATAGAGGGGGAGAGAGAGACGAACCCGTCGCTCCACAGACCTGACCTCGTGCTGCCTGGCGTGGCCGCCCGGCGAAGAACTCGACCTGGCGCTACCTTTCTAATTCCAGATGTGTGCATCCCCCAGCGTTTTCCTCCATCGCACCCGGTCATATACGCCACCTTCCGGCCTCGCCTGGACCCGCCGCTCTGCCTGGGTCTCGCCGCAGCTGGCCGCCCGTACACCAGTCACCGCCACCATCATTTCTTCAGCTCCGCCAGCTTTGTGAACGCCACCGCCGTCCCTTGGCAAGCTCCGCCGTCCTCTCCTCTAGACCCCGTCCCAGCGCTGCTCCGTCCTGGCGAGTTGTAATCCCCTCCGCCCGGCGCCTCTCCTCTGGATCTGCCGTCGAGCCCCGTCGTGAGTTTCCCTTCTCCTTGCTCTTCTCATTTCTAATTTTGTGAGATTTGATCGAATAAAGATGGGAAATACCCTCTCTCTCTCGTTTATTTATTTAGGGGTTAGGGAAGTCGTGAGCTGATGCTGTTGATTAGAATTGATCGTGATATGAAGGAAATTGGTATTTGAAGAATGAGCCACAACTGAACCCCCTCTGTCTTCACATATTTGGCCTTGGATTAGTTTTTTTAATTTATTATTTTATTATAATTAATAGTATTGAATAAAATGGATGATGATTAATAAATAGGTTAATAATAAGGTTAGGTTAGTAAAGGGTTGGACAGGGTTGGACTGTGGATTTGTTATTGGAATGGCTTAGATTAATTAGTTGGACTTATAAACTTATTTATCTAGCTGATTTATAAATGCAAACATTATAACATTTGGGTATTAAATGTTGGGCTTTGGGCCTTAAGCCCATCTTCCTATTATTGATATTTTTGAAATATAAATATATATTCTTAATAATAATCTTGGGCTTTAGATTTCTTATTTGGGCCTAATTTAGGTTTTTCATATAAAAGCATGAGTACATTGTTTTGACATATATTTCTAATAACTATATGGGCTTATTATTATTATTATTATTATTATTATTATATATATATATATATATATATATATATATATATATATATATATATATATATATATATATATATATATATATATATATTTTGGGCCATTTATTATGAAGCTTATTGGTTTTGATCAAATAAATAATTAATGGGATTATATATATATATATTATTATATTATGACTTCAAGTAATTTCTAAATAGTTACAAATACTTCTAAGGGTTACAAATAATATTTCTATGACTACTGATAGCTTCTAAGTATCTTAATGATTTTTAAGGTAGTCATACATTTTTTTAGTTAGACCCTCTTTTCTTAAATCGTAAATCACACTTTTATAGTCGTTTCCTATTTCTTGATTCGATAATCATGCCAAACTCTGATTGTGGGCTTCTATATACCAAACTAGGCTCTTTGGACTATTCGGGACTCATTGGAACCGCTCGTAACATCGTTGGGACCATCTTGTGGAGCATAGCATCGTACCTATCCCGTGTCGACACATTCGAGTCGCACACGTCGCCTTCAACCAAATCGCGACGAGTATATTCTCTGATTGTTTTCATCATGATGGTGTCTACATTGCCTGCTCTAGACTACTTTACTTGATGCTGACACATTGTTAACACGGATTGGTACTATATGGATCTTGTCAGGAGATGTTATCCCTTATCGAGTATTTCATGCTCATATACTTTATTATGTACATCGTGTACTCCTTGTATTCGTATTATTCATGTACTCTCATGTGCTCTCATGTACTCTCATATGCTCACATGTGCTTTATGTGCAAACTAACAATCATGTACGTAACATGTCGTGATTAGATCCTTGTGTATTTATTGGGGCGGTGGAGTAGAAGTAGTTATGTGATTAAATCTCTCTAGTATACTCATGTATATGTCAATTATACCTTCACGTATAATCGAGTTACCGTAGAATACTCATGTGCAACCTAAGCCAATCACATAACTGTCTTGTCCACTAAATCACTTATATTTATTATAGTTTAAATGTTCTCTCTCTTATTCATATACACAGTTTCCTTATATCTTTATGATGCTATTTCTCTATTTCTCTGTATTTTCTTTCCAGCATGTCATATATTTTATTCTATATTGTGCGTTATATATTTCCTACCATGCAATGGAACTACTTTTAGAGTTATTTACTTTGCTCCAATCTAGACTGAATAACTAGTTTTTAGGTAATGTTATGCCCTGCACCCTGGACTTCATGATGATAGATCTCGATGTATTTTTAGACCGTGAGTTGACCTCTGGAGAGCTCTAGGACGTTGTATTTTTATTTTATGTTTCGTTATCGGATTTGTCTCTGATACATCCTTGTTATATACACTCATTTGTAGGTTTTAGTTGTTTCAATGTTATTGATATTTTTTCTATTTCATATCTTCCTTAGTTGTTTGTGATGTGATTTGAGTACATATGTTATTGTGGATCTTATAGATAGTATAGATATTATTGGGTACTTGACAGCGTTCTACAGCCGATACTGCGGCGTAGGCTGGGCGTGGCCCACGTACTCGTGCCCGAATATCTGGGTGCGGGTCGTGACACATTTTTATGGCGGCCCATGCAGGTCATTCTTTGCAACTATTGCAAAGTCATGGTAGTACGTAGGCTTAGCCGTACTACTGTGAGCCTATCCTAGGATTAGGATTGTGTCACTCCCCATTCCCAAAATACGTAAAATTTTGCTTTTTCCTGTATATGGTATCTGGCACCTGTATCGTGATTGCATGTATCCTATATTTGCATCTGGCCATGGCATGGAATAGTATCTCATCGCGGATTAGTGTGCCACCCCCTGTCCTTATTTGGTTGTAGGCGTGGTTCACTGTTTCGATAATAAGATTTCTAGACTGTGTTATGCTTAGGGTTTTATTTAATTAATTAATTTTATTAGTTGTATCATGTATCATTTAACATGTCATTAGTCATATGGTTAGGTCATGTTAGGGTTAGGGTTTAGTGAGCCAACCCCTACCCCTATAAATAATCTCTTCCGCTCTCTCTCTCTCTCTCTCCTTATTCACTCTTTCATTTATTTCCCTCAATCAACCCACATAGGCAAGTACATCTTGCACAAATGAGAGACCACTTGCATTTTTTATTTCTTGTTATTTCTTTGATATTATTAGTCTAGATTGTTCATCTCTTCATTCTCTACAAGTTTAGTTCTTAGAGTTTTTGATTTTAGTGGCTTGTTTTGTGTCGATCTTAGTTTCTAAAACTAGGGTTTTATGGATTTTCGTGTTTTGATCTATCAAACTTGGTTGTTTTCAAAAATTAGTTGTTCCATATTGTACGGAATTTGATTTCATTCAATTTTGGTTTGTATTTCGCTTGATTTCGAGTCCAATAGCTCAAGTTATAGACATTGGAAGTATTGAGACCTCCATGGCCAAAAGCTTGCTGCCTGGGATGATGACCCTTATGCGCACGCTCGTGCGCCCGCGCGCTCGTGCGCTCATGCGCTCATGCGCCCGTGCACCCTGTATCCGCCGTGCGCTGCGCATTTCGTGCGTCGTGCGCCTGCGCGATTCGTTTGCCGTGTGCCGCATTTCCGTGCCCCGGGCGTCGTGCATATACGTTCCGCATGTTGTGCATCTGTGCCCCGCTCGTCATGCATCCGTGAGCCATACGCCGTGCATCCGTACGCCGGCATCCGTGTGCTGCGCGTTCGTGCGCCCTGCGCCTGCCCGATTCTTTTACCGTGCGCCCAGGCGCAGTGCATTCGTGCCCCATGTGCGCCTGCACAATTCGTTCGTCGTGCGCCCGCGCGACGTGCATCCGTGCCCCGCCTGTCGTGAATCCGTGTATTGCACATTTCGTACGTCTCGCGCATGCACGATTCGGTTGCCACGCGCCCGCGTGCCGTGCATCCGCGCGCTGCGTGTTTCGCACACCGCGCACCTGCGTGATTCGTTTGCTGCGTGCCGCGTGCCATGCTTCGGCGCTAGCGCGCCCTGGGCAGTTTTGTTTACGCGTGCCGTGTGCCCCCATTCTCCGCACGCCGTGGGCCAGTTTTGTGCCCGCGCGCCAGCGCTCGTTCCCCATACAATGCGCGTCCGTTCTCCGCGCTCCGTAGGCCCGTGCCATACATATCGTACACCAGATTGTCCTGGCACATGGTTTTCTATGTGCCCATGCGCCTTCTTTGCTTAGCTTAACCCGTTGTGCCTATGGCACATGAGACTACGTGACCTATGCACCTATTTGTTGGGCTTTACACTTTTCATTTTTCTGCCATGCGCATGATTTGTACCATGCGCCTGATTTGATGATTTGATATTTTATCTAGTTTTGATGAGTTTATTGATTTGACCTTAATTTTTTGTCCGGAACTCAGTGTGCCATGAATAACTTAGACTTGCGTGTCCTATGTGACTTCTATATCACGAGGGGTCCATGTGACTTTCTGACTTGACCGTATTCCTGACTTGATTACCTGTATACTTGCTCGTACCTTTTCTAAGTGTGTATTGAGATACAATATTAGTGTGCACTGTGGTACTATTAATGAGTGCACTGAGGTATGACTCTTCGTGCTAAGTGATCCTTCGTATTATATGTCAATACATGCATCCTCTCTAGCACAGTCATGGTAATTGGTCAGTAATATTGACGTAGTATATTGAATGTTTGCTTGATGCAATACACTAAGCATGGATCTAGATTTGGGATACTTTGAGCCGAATGTAGAATTATGCTTAGGGTACACGTACTATGTTACGACATTTAGGAGGACGATCATGTGACCACGACATGTGATTCCAAGATCAACATAGGGTTAATCTAAGCAACTTAAATCGGTAGAAGTATTGGAAGAGAACAGAATCTCGAGATCGTACGTTACCAGCTACCCTAGGCCCTGTCCTGGCGTGTCGGGTTGGCCACCACGGATTTTGTTTAATCTGCCTATAATGCAATATCCAGCTCCTATGTGCTATGTGTTATATGTTCCGCACGGTAGCCTTTCGGACGACCGGTGCATAATCAATGTGTTATGCGTTAATAATGGATTGGCTAGCCCTGCTTGGATACGATACGATATGAGGATTCCTATATATTTGCATTACTGGGATAACCCAAGAAAATCATAGAAATCTGTAGGATTGATTGGCCGCTTGTGAACTGACTTGCTTGTGATATGTTTCTTCTATTAGTAACTGAGGAACATGGACTATCGTGGTGCATGGTCCAACCCATGTCCTTGTTTAATTGTTGGATTGGGCTATTGTGCTGCGATAGGCTATGGACAGAAGTTACGACTAGAAGCCCTTAACCGACCATGGTTATAGTATTTATCTTATTTCAGCACGATATTGGTACCATTTGTCCTTGTTTGGTTGTAAGGGTGTCGTATTGTCTCGATGATATGTTATAAGCCTATAACTCATGAACCAGGTCTTAATTTACTCCTTGGGTTTTGTCTTATTCATTATGTGCTCCCTTGTGGTGCTTGATATTCGGGGCCTGACCCCGCTGGTTTTGTTTAGCCAAATTTTATAGCAGGGCCTGAGGATCTAGCCTTCTACCCAAACAATGGCCCATACCAGGAGCTTGGGCACCAGGGACCATGAGTGGGTTTCTTCTTCACCGCTCTGATATTTTCTATTTTGTACTTGGCGTTTACCCACAGGCACCGGTTAGCCGGCTGTTCTGGATATTAATTTCCGCTTACATAATTGTAATTAAATCAGACTACAGCTGACTATGGTTATGTACTATTGACTCTCGGCAGTAGCTCATCATATTTGTGTAGCTAATCTCATGAATCATTTTGATGAAGTGTCGGGGACTCCTTACTACTTTGTCTTATATGATCATTATTTACTATTTCTCGCTTTGATTGATTGAGACATAGATGCTCTGTGAGACCATATGAGACTTGATTGTAGCATGCACCCCTAGTCTTTTGACAGCCACAATCGTCGTATGACGTCTTCGTACCTCATACAGGGTAGCTGGCCTAGTCCGTCTCCGTATTTCGGTACTGGGGCATGATAAGGTTTTATTGGTGGCCCATGCAGGTTTGAATTTTCAGACTTATGGGGTGTCGTTTTTATAGGAGTCTCAATCAAAACATATTTCCCTTGATCTCATGATTCATTTTCTCTTTCTTCCACCTTAATTGCTTACCTGATTATCATCCTCGATTCCTTCTCGTCCTGTCTTTTGATACCTTGTATTCTTTTCCTTTAGGGGCACCTCGTTTTTAGCTATTGGAGGAGCAGGCATAGAAGAAAATCTAGTAGAGTAGGGTCCATTGGGAGATCAGCAAGGGACAACACCTCTACCTGGACAGATTCATATCTAGAACGTCATCGAGTATGAGCCAGTTGAGCAACAGAGGCCAGAAGTTCACATACCTCTAGTGATACCGGTAATACTAGTAGCACTCGACACACCGGCACTATTGCAGATTATCAGGGGATTATTGGAAACACAACAGCATCAGATGGTAGTCTAACAACATCAGAAGGTGCAGAACCAGGAACATAATGTCATATTGAAACAGGGCTTGCTGGTAGCCCTAGAGAGAAGTGAGAAGACAGATTCAGGTGCGTCTGTTTGATTTTGTCGACTCAATCCCTGGTATTTTGATGGCACGAAGGATGCCATTACGGCGGATGCATGGTTACAGTTTACCGAGGCCATCTTGGCGGCGGCCAAGGTTCCAGTTGAGGAGCAGGTGGATCAGGTCCGGTTGCAGCTTCAGGACCTTGCTCCCGACTGGTGTGCATCAGTGAAAGTTGGCTAAAGGCGTCCTATTTCCTGGGATAGCTTCAGGACTAAGTACTTCGGGGTCGTGGCACAGTCAAGCTTCAACAGAGGTTCATCGGCCTCAACCAGGCCGACAGGACAGTTGATCGGTATGTAGCAAAGTTCTGCAGGTTGAGTAGGTTTGCTTAGACGATATGGTGGCGACGGAGCCAGAGAGGGCAATGAGGTTCCAACAGGGACTTCACTTAGAGATTATGCAGTTGGTAGAGGGGCATGACTACCAGACATTCGATGCAGTATTGACGACGGCTCGCACTACCAAAATAAGTCATATTGGCGACGAATTTAGCGACGCCAGTCATATACGTCGGTAATATTTGTGTCTTTAGCGACGTTATATAAAAACGTCGCTGAACGTTACTATCAGCGACGTTTAGCGACCGTTAGCGCCATACATTATGCTTTGGAAAGCTGATGTCGCGGTCTAGTCGCAGAACGTCGCTGTTTTGTTTAACTCAGCGACATTTTGAGACTCCATATTAGGGACGTCGCCAGTTTTTTATTGAATAGCGACGTTTAGCGACGTCCTTTGTGGACGTCGCTAAAATGTTTCATATAGGGTTCCACCCGATCGATCTTTTATTTTCTTTCAGCCAAAATTTTCAATCTCCCACTCCCCAAATTTCTCGTCCCCTTTCTTTCTCCTCTTCGGGGACCCCCTCCCTCTGGCGACCCCTCCCTCCGGCTACCCCCTCCCCGCGGTGACCCCCTTCCCTGTGGCGACCCCCATTCCTCCAGCGTCCCCCCTCCACCGTTGAGTCCCTTCGTCGACGCCGACCCGACTCCGACGCCAACCCGACTCCACCGCTGCTCCAGCCCCGGCGACCCCGACCCGACTCCGACCAAGGCAGGTAAACCCTAACCCTAACTCCCTCCCCCTGACGTACTGACACAGACACGATACGACATACACGACATGCACACATAGACACAACACACACGACATGCACACACACCACTACAAGAAAATAAACATACTTGGTGATCACCACTAGGGTAGTTTTCAGGTCGGATCTAGACAAACTCAGCAGCCATGACTTATGATCCCGTCCTCTCAAGTCTTACAGGTACAAGTCCTACGGTTGGGTCACAAGTTAGGGTCGAATCGAATCTCTTCCAACTTTATTATAGGTATTTCAATATGATCTATAACCACATTAAGAATTGGACAAATGTAAGATTGTTCTAGTGGAAGCGTAGCAGGCATCTGACCTGATGGAGTGTTAGTAACTGTTTAAAGTGTCGGTGGGTGTGTGAATAATAATAATAATAATAATAATAATAATAATAATAATAATAACAACGTTAAGAATTGGTATACTTCATGATACCTAGTATGATTTTGAGGACCAACATTTGGGAACATATCCTATTAGTCCAAAGATAAGCCCATCAAAAAATAGGATAATTAAAATAAGTTCCTCTTGACCAAGTAACAACTCTAGCAAGATGGTCGCTAAGAAACCAAGACTAAGACTTGTAAGTTTTGGTTTTTAACTCAATAGGAAAAAAATCTAAATCAGTTTTAATTCGATTCTCGATTGATTTTAGCGCATCCAAGGTCATTTTTATGATCGATCATAAACGTTATCTTTGTTTAGGCATGCACATGTTTGCTCTTGTTCTTAGTCATGCGTGAGCACATATACCTATGTACCGCTAGTCGCACACCCGTACTAAACCCACCCGCATAGGCGTTTATGTTCTTGAGAAACACAACCACCAGATCTATAACTGCTCGCACGTGCGTGCTTGTTCTATTACTGCGGGTGAGCACAAACACATTTACCCGCGTGAGCACCCATGCACCTTTATGTCATGGACGCTTGTGCGATAAGCCACCCCCTTAAAATATGACTAAGCTCTGTATAAGGGGCCTACTCTCCCTCTTCCCTTTCCATCCTCATATATACAGTATAAGTTTTTAAGCCAAAAATGAGGTTGTTGAACTACCAAAAAAGGGGGCAAACCAATGTGATCATGAACAAACAATCTTTTTGAAAGTTTGAGTGATGTTGGCACATTGACGCAAAAATTGAGGCATCTATTTTGCACTTAACAGTCGCATGTCACCTGAATCAAGGTGCATGATTCATCGCTTTCAATTGAAGTGTCATCGACGCATGATTTTTTGAAAATCAGAGCATCATCTTTGGCTGACAGTGCTCTAGCCTGTACCTGTAAATAAGAGTGGGTATATGTGAGTGAGTGTCATTAGAGTGTTAGAGGGTTAGTTCAGTCCTAGTACCTAGAGTGTATAGAGTATCTTAGAAGTATAGGTATGATTGGTATAGTATTTTGAGCAATTCTCTAGAAATTAAATTTACTTATGCCAAGCCTTTTGGGCCTATCAGAGTTATAGATTTTTTCGGAAATCTAGTATAACGCTGATTGCCTCAAAAGGCTTGCATAAGTAAGAGTGTATAGAGTGAGTATACTAGTAGTATATCGTAGTATCCTAGAGTGTATAGAGTGAGCTTCCCTACTTTTTTTCTTCTCATTCGGTTCATTGAGCCGACTATTCCGCATCATATGATATCAACCTCTACCTCATCCTAGAGAAGTGTAGAAATATTAATGTTAACCAAGGTTCACAGTATCGGTATCGGGCAATTCATTACTAAGGGCAACATGAAAATCTCATCGACCCTTTCGGTCTATAAGAGTTACTTCACTCATTTTGTCAAGACAAGTAAACTTTTTAAATGTTGACGGTATATATACCGTCAACATTTGGTTTTGCCTCGTAGCTACAGGCAGTTGCCTGCATTTTGCCTTATAACTTGGCCTATGGCCTGTGTTTGAGCAGTGTGGACTTCCAGGTTATGGTGTTAGTTCATGATTAGCATTGTTTAGATATTAGTTTCAGTTAAATGGTTAGTTTAGATTAGGATATTAGTTTATGTTAGAAGGAATTATGAGAGTTAGTAGATGTTAAAGTAGGATATTAATTTATTAGTTAGGATAGATAGTTTGAGTTAGGATACTGCTCAAGCACAGGCCAAAGGGTCGATATTGGGTATTAATTTAAAAAGTTTTACTTGTCTTGACAAACTGAGTGAAGTAACTCTTGTAGACCCAAAGGGTCGATATTGGACAGTTGGTGTCGTGTATTCCTACAAGTATAATTATACCTCGACAAACACCTTTTTTACAAGAGGTTGGGGAAAATTTGCCCTTAGTAATGAATTGCAAGTAGGAGACAAGTGCATTTTTTGAGCTGCTGTCAAAGGAAAATAGTAATATTGTGATAGATGTTGAAATTCTCGAAAGACGAACGCAACTTAAAAGTATTTGTGGTGGTGAATAGACCCCTAGTGTAGCATTGTTCCTTAACATTGGAATAGGATTCAGCTTGGCACTCGTCTCTAAATAGACCCCTAGTGTAGCATTGTTCCTTAACATTTAAACTCCAAATTTCCTCCTATAAGAATATTATGTGCTAATAGAGTTCTTTCTTGTTTCGACTTAAAATTTCTCTGCAACTGTAGAACTCTATGATGATGTAGAATGTACAGTCAAAACACGACTTAAATTTTCTGCAAAGATTTGCAGCTTCAAAACACGACTTACATAACCCAAGCTCAACTTGCTGAATGATTGTCAAAACAATATTAAATTTTCAAGCTGAGACGGCCAATTCATTTGTGAGTAATAGTGAAGAAGTGTCAATGAGTAAAATGTCACCAATAATCTCAGTTTTCTCTAAACTGTCACTCTCTACTGACCTCTATCTAAATTGCGCACCCATATCTAAACTGCCTTAACATTCATTCACTGACTGCAATGTGCATGTATCTATCTTACAGAATTATCCTCAATTAGATATGCATATGAATTACTACTTACGAAATCGTTCGTTGATGTACAACTGTCATCCTGATGACATGTGTGGTGTACGAGATGAATTCATAGAGGGTGCACAGCAGTTCCTGCAGTTTGCCTAGGCGTTCCCTCAGTACATGGACAGTACCAAAATTAAGTGTCCATGTGTGAGATGTCGCAACTTGAAATATCATCCAGAAGTAGAAGTCACGTATCATTTATACTCGAAGGGTTTCACGCCGAATTACTATAAGTGGAGTGCGCACGGAGAACTTGTGTCTTTAGCATCGGAGTATGAGCCTTATGTAGATGTCTACAACAATGCTGCTTACGACGATGGGTTGGTGAACATGGTTTTTGACGCGGCGGGGCCTAGTTTCGATTCGGACGATCAAGATGCACTTGAGGAGGCACCGAACGCCGGTGCTGCACAGTTCATGGAGTTGCTGGAGAATGCAAGGACTCCATTATATCCTGGTTGTGAGGATCATTCACCGTTGGAGGTGGTTACAAGATTGTTGAGCATCAAGTCCGATTTTAACATGTCGCAAGATTGCTACAACCGTCTTATGGAGTTGCTTATAGAAGAAATATTATCTGAGGGTGCTAAGTTGCCTAAAGACTTCTACCGGTCTAAGAGGATAGTGAGATCGCTCTGGATGGGATACAAGAAAATTGATGAATGTTGCAACGGGTGCATGTTGTACTACAAAGACGACAAGGATGAAGACGCCTGCAGATTTTGTGGTGCCGATCGCTACAAGGACAGTGGTAGAGAAAAGTCTGTCGGTGCCAGGAAGCCTACCGATTCGATGCACTACTTGCCGTTGACGCCGCGGTTGCAGCAGTTGTTTATGGTGAAGGAAACTGCAGAAAATATGAGTTGGCATAAGCGGGAACATACCGAAGGAGTGTTGGATCACCCATCTGATGGAGAAGCATGGAAGCACTTTGATCGAGAGTATCCAGATTTTGCTTCTGATCCGTGTAATGTCAGATTGGGTCTCTGCTTTGACGGTTTTACCCCATTCGGACTTTCGGAATCCCAGTATTCATGTTGGCTTGTGATCGTCACTCCGTACAATCTACTGCCTTGGATGTGCATGAAGACTCCGTATATGTTCCTTACCGTTTTTATCCCAGGTCCGAACAATCCGAAAAGGAACATCGATGTGTATTTACAGCCATTGATTGATGAGTTGAATCAGCTGTGGAAAGTAGGTTCCAACACGTACGATGTATCTAGAAAACAAAATTTTCAGATGCGGACAGCATTTTTGTGGACCATCAACGACTTTCCGGCCTATGGTATCTTATCTGGATGGAGCACGTATGGTCGCCTTTCATGTTCGTATTGCATGACCGCACTAAGGCTTTCCGTTTGAAACACGGAGGCAAACCGTGCTTCTTCGATTGTCATCGACAATTCCTGTCGAAGGATCATCCGTACCGGAGGAACATGAATGCTTTTCGTGCTGGCGTTGTGGAGAAGGCTAATTCCCCGCCAAGGTGGCCCGGATACACGATATGGGAAGAGGTAAAAGATTTTCCAAGAGCTATTGAAGAGCCTGCTACGGGCTACAAGTGTGACGGATTTGGTCACACTCATAACTGGACGAAGAGGAGTATATTCTGGGATCTGCCATATTGGAGCACCAATCAGATTAGACATAACCTTGATGTCATGCATATCGAGAAGAATGTGTTTGACAACATAATTAATACTGTAATGGACGTAAAGGGGAAGACGAAAGACAATCCAAAGGCTAGATTGGACTTGGAAGAAATATGTAGACGTCCTGCATTGTATTTGATAGAGGACGGGAATGGGAAGTTGAAGCAGCCTAAGGCAATTTTCTCACTGGAAGGAGGATAAAGTGAGACTTTGTAGGTGGATTCAAGGTCTAAAATTTCCAAACGGGTATGTTTCGAACTTGAAAAGATGTGTCGACCTCAAGGAGAACAAACTGACAGGTATGAAGAGCCATGATTGTCACGTATTCATAGAAAGGTTAATTTCGATTGCATTTCAGGAATTCTTACCCTAGGTTGTTTGAGATCCATTGACCGAGCTTAGCATATTCTTCAGAGATCTTTGTTCTACTAAGTTGCTCGTCGATCGTCTAGAAAAGTAGGCGAACGATATTCCGGTAACACTGTGCAAGCTCGAGAAGGTATTTTCTTCTGGATTCTTCGACTCCATGGGGCATTTGCCAATTCATCTTTCCTACGAGACACGAGTTGGTGGGCCCGTCGGTTATCGACGGATGTACCCGTTTGAGCGGCATTTGAACCACCTAAAGAGGAAGGTAAAAAATAAGGCTCGGGTCGAGGGTTCTATTTGTGGAGCCTATATTCTCTAGGAGATTACAAACTTCTGCTCGACGTATTTCAAACCTCATGTTGCTACGAATAGAACGAGGGCTCCGAGAAACGGCGACGGATATCAAGAATCTAATGATGGAATACTGAAAGTATTCAATGCGTCCGGAAAGCCTTTGGAGAAAATGAAGAAGAGATATTTGAATGATAAAGAGCTAAGGGCTGCTCAGTTGTATATATTACTCAATTGCGATGAGGATGAAGTGGAGAAGCTAGAGGGGTAAGTAATTAATGATGAGTTTACGTCATCTCAATGTAATAGTATAAGCTAATATTATTGTACTAATCGGCGGTTGCTTCGTTGGTTTTCAGCACATATAATGATGAGTTGAGGTCGGTTAGACCCTACCTAACAGACGAAGCATTAGAACAAGAAATACGACGTCATTTTCCATCTTGGTTGAGCGAATATGTAAGTAGCTCGGTAATTACTGGTCTCTTATAATGCAACTGCGTAATAAATAACTTACTATCTCTTCTTTGGTATTCAAGTCGATCGTCTAATTTTACCCGAGATTGAATTAATTAGAACTCTTGCCAAGGGACCAATTATTGCCGTTAAAATATGGCCAAGTTACTGTGTGAATGGCTTTAGGTTCAACTCGACAAATGCTCCGATCAGAGACAGCTTCCTGGATCTTGATTCCACGAAAAACAGTTGTTTGTGTATCAAATCTTCGAACTACAAAGACGTCGATCCAGGAAATGATTTCTTTGGCATCTTGCGAAAGATTGTGGAGTTGACATATAATTATGGCAGAGAACCTGCAAAGATCGTGTTGTTCAAGTGTGAATGGTTCGATCCGATTGAAAATCAAGGTTGGAAAATTGAATGTCAGTAAATGTTCCAGGATTACCAACGGTGCGCCGGTGAACGTCGATAAATGTTCCAGGATTACCGACGTACTTTTGCGTCGGTAAGCGTCGGTAAGAGCGACGATTAGTGACGTTTTACCTGTTAGCGACTAGGCTTTTCGCGACAACAATAAAACGTCGCTAAATACGTCAGAAAATGACCTTAGCGACGTTTTCATCCTATTTAGCGACGTTTTTGGGCGTCGCTAATATGACTTATTCTGGTAGTGGCATAATAGTCCCTTTAGGCCCATAACAGTCCCTTTGGACGCATAGGATGCCTTTGGGCGCATAGAATGCCTTTGGGCTCATAGTGCCTTTGGACGCATAGTGCCTTTGGGCGCATAGAATGCCTTTGGGCGCATAGTGCCTTTGGACGCATAGTATGCCTTTGGGCGCATAGTGCCTTTTGGCGCATAGAATACCTTTGGGCGCATGGCCACTCAATTATGTGGGCAAATGGCCACACAATTATGTGGGCGCATAGTATGGATGCTTCTGCACCAGCTAGCTTCGGCCATGGAGTTTCAAAAAGTTCCAATGACCATAACTTAGGCTATCGGACTCGAAATTGGGCAAAATAAAGGTCAAAATTGACTAGAATTGAATTCTCTACAATATAGAATAATTTGTTTTTGAAAACAACAAAGTTTGATAGATCGAAACCACGAAAACCCATAAAAACTGAAACTTAAAACCTAGATCTACACACAACCATCCATGGAAATCAAAAACTTCAAGACCTAAACTTGTAGAGAAAGAGGAGATGAACAACATGGACTAAAATAAATGAGGATGCATAAAATCCCTCATGGTGTGCAAGATGTACTTGCCTCTCCAAATTGGGTTAGGGTTTTGGTGGAGGAAATGAAATGAGAGTTGTGAGGAGAGAGAAAAGAAAAGGTGTATAAATATCAAGTCAAGTTTGATCTCCACCACCCATTCCTTCCCCGTACAATCTAGGCCATCCACCCCTTATCATGATGAACCAAGCCAAACCAAGTTGGTTCAACATGAACCAAAATAAACTAAGAGCTAAGCAAAAGCAGAAAATAAAATACAAAAAAATAATTAGCATGTAATTAAAGAAATTAAATACAAAATAAATGCATGATAAATACTAAATAAATACAGTCAAGTAATACATGTATTAAAATACATATCCCGGGAACGGGAAGTGACAGTCAGGGCATCCTGTATCACCAGTACAGTCAACAGTCCGAACAGAGATAATATCAGATCAACCCGATGTGCATGCATTCCTAGGGATCAGGAAGGATATGATGGAGTCACAGCAACAAAGAGATCTCATTCTCTAGCAGAGTATTTAGATATTAATAAACCGTAGTGGGCAAGGAATACCAGAGGTACTTTAAGCCGAGGACCTGTAGCCAGAAGGAGTACAGATTGGAGCCAGAAAGTATCAATCACCTAGTCAGTCAGCATATTGAGCCCGACCTACTATAGAGGCAGTACGAGAGCACGAGCATATAGCCAGGAGGCCTGCATCCAGAACTGAGGGCTATAAGAGGTACCATGCACCTATGTCAGGCTTTTCACCTCGACATCCCTCACCAGTACTAGCATACAAACCTCCATACCAACACCATGAGTTACCGGAAGGGGAGGGCACACTCATCTTACTTGTCGAAGGGCCAACTTCCTATGTTTGTCATGCGGATCACCAGACCACATGATAGGGATTTGTCCCCGGAGGAGTTTAACTGGATCTTCATCCTTCCAGCCTACAGTTATCCAGTTCGGGGTGCTGTCACGACCCGCAACCAGTGTAAGGGCACGAGAAGTGGGTACGTCTAGCCTATGCCGCAGTGTCGGCGGTAGAACGCTGTCCTAGGTCACAACATCTAGCAATAACCAAACCTGTATAATGATATACACTCGAAAAAGGAGAACAATATAAAGGTACAACTCAATCGCAGCATCTAAGATGGAATAAAGAGAAAGATGAAATATAAGATAAAAGAGTAATCTCCAACCAACTACAATGAGAGAAACACCTGAATATACAACATCTATCAATATCCAGAACTGAAAGTACATAAGTAGACAACAAGAAGAAACTAGTCTAGAAGTCTAATCTAGTCAATAGACAAGTCCTCAGCAACTGTAGGATCCTCCTGAGGGTCCAAGTCACCGGTGTCATGTAAGCCTGTGCCATAATACGTAGGACAGAACTCCTCCTCATCACCTGTAATATTTTCAACAGTCCAATCAGGACGGGAACGAGCACAATACATCTCACACAGTTCATATCTTGACAGGAAATATAAAGCATGTGATAGGCTAAGATACATGAAATGCTGTAAGAAATAAACATGAAGGAAATAGAGAAAACTGATAAACAAGTCTATCTATATATAATAATAGGGAACTGTAAGTGACTATGTAATTTTGAGTACAAGATAGACATGTTAACGGCTTAATTTGCACATGATTGCACTAAACAGTTTGTACATGATTACACTACTTTGGAATTGTTCACATGACTATTTCTACTCTCCCATGCCCCAATCAATACATAAGGATCTAGACAGGTTATGTTATTGTACATGATAGTTTATACATTATAGTTCAATACACAAGGATCTAGAGGAGGGAATGGGAAGTTGAAGCAGCCTAAGGCAATTTTCTCACTGGAGAAGGAGGATAAAGTGAGACTTTGTAGGTGGATTCAAGGTCTGAAATTTCCAGACGGGTATGTTTCAAACTTGAGAAGATGTGTCGACCTCAAGGAGAACAAACTGACAGGTATGAAAAGCCATGATTGTCACGTATTCATGGAGAGGTTAATTCTGATTGCATTTCGAGAATTCTTACCCCCGGTTATTTGGGATCCATTAACCGAGCTTAGCATATTCTTCAGAGATCTTTGTTCTTGTAAGTTGCTCGTCGATCGTCTAGAAAAGCAGGAGAACGATATTGCGGTAACACTGTGCAAGCTCGAGAAGGTATTTCCTTCTGGATTCTTCGACTCCATGGAGCATTTGCCAATTCATCTTTCCTACGAGACACGTGTTGGCGGGCCCGTCGGTTATCGGTGGATGTACCCGTTTGAGCGGCAATTGAGCCACCTAAAGACGAAGGTGAAAAACAAGGCTCGGGTCGAGGGTTCTATTTGTGAAGCCTATATTCTCGAGGAGATTACAAACTTCTGCTCGACGTATTTTAAACCTCATGTTGCTACGAATAGAACGAGGGCTCCGAAAAATGACGATGGTTATCAAGAATCTAATGATGGAATACTGAAAGTATTCAATGCGTCCGAAAAGCCTTCGGGGTAAATAAAGAAGAGATATTTGAATGACGAAGAGCTAAGGGCTGCTCAGTTGTATGTATTACTCAATTGCGACAAGGATGAAGTGGAGAGCTAGAGGGGTAAGTAATTAATGACGAGTTTGTGTCATCTCAATATAATAGTATAAGCTAATATTATTGTACTAATCGGCGGTTGCTTCGTTGTTTTTCAGCACATATAATGATGAGTTGAGGTCGGTCAGACCCTACCTAACAGACGAAGTATTAGAACAAGAAATGAGACGCCATTTTTCTTCTTGGTTGAGCGAATATGTAAGCAGCCCGGTAATTACTTGCCTCTTTTAATGCAACTGCGCAATAAATAACTTACTATCTCTTCTTTGGTATTTAGGTCGATCGTTTAATTTCATCCGAGATTGAATTAATTAGAACTCTTGCCAAGGGACCAATTACTTTTGTTAAAATATGGCCAAGTTACTGTGTCAATGGTTTTCGGTTCAAGTCGACAAATGCTCCGATCAGAGACAGCTTCCTAGATCTTGATTCCACGAAAATTATTTGTTTGTATATCAAATCTTCGAACTACAAAGACGTCGATCCAGGAAATGATTTCTTTGGCATCTTGCGAGAGATTGTGGAATTGATGTATAATTATGGCAGAGAACCTGCAAAGATCGTATTGTTCAAGTGTGAATGGTTCGATCCGACTGAAAATCAAGGTTGGAAAATTGACAAGCATGGTCTTGTGGATATAAACTACAAGCGTAGATATCAAGGCTACGAACCATTTGTCCTAGCAACTGAAGCTCAGCTCGTGTACTTCACAGCTTATTCGAGACGGGGAGCAACGAAGTCTGACTGGTGGTCAGTATGCAAGACTAAAGCTAGAGATACTTTTGATGTTGACGAAAAAGCTTATCAGGAGGACGAGCTACCTCTTGTAACCAATATTGTTGATGTGGACTCCATGGAAGTTACGTATTACACGACACATAATATGGAAGATGTAGAATTATCCGAAGAGGAAGACGAAGCCGACGAAGGCGAAGATGAAAGTGAAGATGAGGAGGAAGATGAGGTCGAGGAAGACGAACAAGATGATTATTCTGAAGATGATTGAGAGAGATGTACTTTCATTTTGACAATTATGTAGAGTTGGTTATTATCTAGTCTTAGTTATTATCTGAATGTACTATCTGGACTTAGATGTTTCTTGTAGAATGTACTATCTGAACTTAGATGTTTCTTGTAAAATATACTATCTGGACTTAGATGTTTCTTGTAGAATGTACTATCTGAACTTAGATGTTTCTTGTAAAATATACTATCTGGACTTAGATGTTTCTTGTAGAATGTACTATCTGAACTTAGATGTTTCTTATAAAATATACTATCTGGACTTAGATGTTTTTTGTAAAATGTATCATCATATGTTGTCTTAGTTATTATCTTATCTTTGTTGCACTTTCACATTTCTAGTCTATATTATTTGTTGTCTTTGTTGTATCTCATCATATGTTGTTATCAGGCATGACAGGTCATCGCGGATCGTTCCGCATTTCCCGACATGGGGCACGGGGTACTGATACTGGCAGAGGACAAAGTACTCCTTCGGTACCTACTGGTGGTACTGCTAGAGGACGGGGTTCTTCGGTACCTCCTACTGGTACCGGCTCTGGATCCTCGTCGCCTAGTACTCCTGTGTATCGGACAGTAGCTCCGCCCGCCACGATGCTACGTGGCATATCTCCCGAGACGAGTAGTTCCAGGCCTGAGACTGCTCCCGAGAGTAGCGTTCCTCCTGCTGATACGACGATGGAGGTAGATGAGCAAATAGAGGAGGTTGCGCAGACGGCCGACCAGTATCAGGCAGATGATGCCTGCGCACCTCCGGAGGAGACTAGGACGGAGATCTGGGCCGACGGTATAAAGTAAGTATTTTGGTTTATCATTTTTTTTGTGTTTGTCATAAATTAACTTTTCTCATGAATATAATATGTCTATATAGATATCGTCCCCCGTCGGTACAGAGACACCTAGGCCAGCTCCTGAGGCAAAATTATGGTGGTCTTTGGATAAACTACTCGGATGCTCCGGACGATAGGAAGGCCTACTGGTTTGCGTGCTTCAAGGTTAAAATAGATTTGCTTTTAACATTAATCATTTGATTTATGCATATTATATATTACTGAAAAATATTTGGTTTGTGTACTCTTCTAGGATATGTTTTTCTATCCACCGCACCGGGCCGAGCTGATCGAGGGGATGTTTCCTGTTGTCGCTGCTAAGTAGATCCGCGAAGCTATTAATGATCAGAAGGCTCGTGATCGTACCGGAAAGCCGATCCAAGGTTGGATCATCCCTGATCAGTGGGATGCGATGAAGGCTCGATTCAATGAGCCAAGGTACAAGAAAAAGTCTAAGAAGGCTAAGGCGGCTAGGTAGCATGCCTCGAAGTGGTGCGGTGGGTCGATTCTGATGATGGAACATTTTCGTCGTCTGGTATGTATTTTTCTTTCAGAAATATTATTTTAATACAAATCCGATAAATTATTACTAAGATAATATATTTAATTACAGGTAAGGAAGGTCGGTAACGCCGACATGGTGACCGTCTTCCTGGCCACCCATCGGAAGGGCGACGACCTTATTGACGAGAGGGCCGAGCTTGCCTATGTAAGTATTACAGTACTATTTGTTAATTATAATACTTTGTGTTAATTTTAATATAGCTTAGTAATATGCATGCAAATAAATATTCATGTAGTTAGTAATAATAAGTACATTAATTAGAGATTAGAAATCATAGAGTACTATCCATACTTTCTAGGCCGAGTATCAGAGGCTTCGGGACCGGGCGACTGCTAGTGCACCTACTGCGGGAGAGGCCGGTACTTCCTCGCAGCCTACTCAAGCTCCGTCGGCGGACGAGCTGTAGATGACCGCCGCTGGTGGCCTCCGTAGGGATACGTACTACGGTACGGGATCCTATGGCGACCTAGTTGCGAGCCAGTCCTCTAGGGCATCCCCTTCTAGTGTGCATGGTCCACAGCCGTCCCAGGAGTCTGCCCGAGTCCACCAGATGATGGAGTCTCTCCGGGACGAGCTGCTACGACGGATTCAGGACCAGTCTCAACACCAGTCGGATGAGCCTACGCTTATAGCACGATTGGATGCGCTCGACCGCAGCATTATGGAGCTCCTGAATGTGACTGAGCGGACAGAGCGGAGCGTCACCGATCTTAGAGCGTCGATGGAGCACAGCGTATTGGATCTACAGGCATCACAGATGACCATGGGCGAGAGGCTGAGATTGGTGCAGGATTCGATGGCTGATAGCAGCGATAGAATGTTATCTACCATGGATTCATACCACCAGCGACTTACAGCGTTGGAGCGTTATCGTCCTCCGGGTGCGCCTTCATCGTCGTCGACTCCGCCGGCACCACTGCCTTCTTCATCGACACCGACTCCACCGACGTCACTACCTCCTTCATCGGTATCGATTTCACAGGAGGACTATGAGCTTTTCTTGGCCCAACGTCGCGGCGCAACCCCTCCTGCTCCAGATCCCCAGTAGTCCAACTTAGGACTGTTTGTATTGAGTGTTTGAGTACTTGTTTTTCTTTGTATTTGTTTGTGACACTTATTTGTTTGTGACACTTGTTTGTTGGTTGCATAGATACATTGGTTATTGGTTGTGTAGACCCATGACAATTTGGATATTGGTTTATATATGTTGTGTGGACTTTGGTAATTTTATGTTGTTATTCGTTTCATTTGGATGTTAATTTACAAGGGTGTTGAGTGTTCCACCGAAGGGGTCGACGAACCCAGGGATAAAATGTGCTTGTGCATTGTGTTTCAGATTAAACTGCAGGGAGAAAATGATTCTGTGGAGAAAAATGCATACTGCAATTTATTTATTTTTATTTATTTTTCAAATTTAGCGACGTCTACCGACGGTTACCGACGCCTTCCGACGGCACATTGCGTCGGTAGACGTCGCTAAACTGGCATATATTGCCAGGATACCGACGTATAGCGACGTCAGTTTCGTCGGTAACCGTCGGTAGACGTCGGTAACTTTTCCAGGATTTTACCTCATTTTCCTAGGATATACCGACGTATAGCGACTTCACAAAACGTCGTTAATATTCTCCAGGATATACCGACGCAGTGCGACATCGTAAACATCGGTAATTTTTCCAAAAAATACCGACGTATAGCGACATCCTAAACGTCGCTATTTCTTCGACGAAACGACGGTAAACGTCGGTATATTACCGACGTATCTCTACGTCGGTAAACGTTGATGTTGGCGACGAACAGCGACGTCTTTCCAAACAGCGACTAAGGTTTCTGCGACAAGAGGAAAATGTCGCTAAATACGTCGCTAAATACGTTACTAAACTAGTTTAGCGACGTCTTTAGGCATTTTAGCGACGTCATTAGGCGTCGCTAAAATGACTTATTCTGGTAGTGTCGGAGGCACGAGCTTACTATACAAAGGTTGTCAACAAGGACTGGAGGCCAGAAGAGGTCTCATGCACAGAGTGGAAGAGGAGAACGAGTACCGAGGATGTCAACACCAGCACCTGGTGTCCGTATTCGTGATGCAGCATCAGTCACAACAATTGT
Source organism: Iris pallida (assembly GCA_029216955.1). NCBI lineage: Eukaryota > Viridiplantae > Streptophyta > Magnoliopsida > Asparagales > Iridaceae > Iris > Iris pallida. The sequence goes on from JANAVB010001067.1 coordinate 192,052, forward strand.
GACAGTACCAGTACGACAGCAGCAGCCGAGGCACCGACAGCGCCAGGGGGCGCCAATAGCTTGTACTTCTTACGGCAAGGGAAGGCACACTCGGGAGGTGTGTCGGTCAGCTAATGGGCAGTGCTTGAAATGTGGGAGTTCAGACCACCGTATTTCTACTTGCCCACATATACAAAGGCCATGGGGGCCAGCTCAACAGTTTTTGGCGTTGCCAGCTCCAAAGGTAGCACCGTACTAAGGGCCAGCACTAGCAGTAAGGCCATTAGCCCAGCGTCCATTACTGACGCAGGCTCAGATGTACCGACAAGTATAGTATCAGGAAGGACAGCAGAGGCCGCAGCAGCATGGCCAGGAAAGGCAGCAACTGGGAGTCCAGCAGGGGCAGAGGCAGGTAGAATTTGGAGTATTTGAGCAGAGATTGGCCGAAGGCGGTCATATTATGGGTAAGTTTTGAGTATTATTCATTATATTTCCTTGCATTTTGTATTCGGCGAGTAAAGGCGATTTTTTATCTCAGTCATCTGTTCTCGTATCACATAATATATAATATTCATCATGTGTCCTGACCACAAGTGTACGTCCTGGGCAGAGTCTCGGTCTTGATTAATTCATTGGTACTGACTTATCTCAAGTGTTGACCCTTGTCCACTTTGGGAGTCAGCGCAGGATCGCGATGATAAATTCCTACCTAACTGACCCGGGAGGCATATTTTATTCATATGCCTCCAATCACTTTCCTTCTAGGGTATGATTATTGCTTGTGCTTTTACTTAATTTTTGTTTCTTTCGTGATCTATCCATGTGCCATGTATTGCTTGATAATTGTGTTTGCTATATGTTCTGAGTGTATTTTGTAAACGGAGAGCGCGCTCGACTAGCCTTATCAAAATTCCGAGGACGAAATTTTTCTAAGAAGGATAGAGATGTCACTCCCCGTTCCCAAAATACATAATTTTTTGCTTTTTCCTGTATATGGTATCTGGCACCTGTATCTTGACTGCATGTATCCTGTAATTGCAGCCGGCCATGGCATGGAATAGTATCTCGTCACGGATTAATGTGCCACCCATTTTCCTTGTTTGGTTGTAGGCGTGGTTCACTATTTTGATGATAAGATATCTGGACTGTGTTATGCTTAGGGTTTTATTTAATTAATTAATTTGATTAGTTGTATCATGTAGCATTTAACATGTCATTAGTCATATGGTTAGGTCATGTTAGGGTTAGGGTTTAGTGAGCCAACCCCCACTCCTATAAAAAATCTCTTCCTCTCTCTCTCTCTCTCTCCTCATTCACTCTTTTATTCATTTCCCTCAACCAACCCACCAAATCTTGCACAAATGAGAGACCACTTGCATTTTCTATTTCTTGTTATTTCTTTGATATTATTAGTCTAGATTGTTCATCTCTTCATTCTCTACGAGTTTATTTCATAGATTTTTTTGATTTTAATGGCTAGTTTTGTGTAGATCTAAATTTCTAAAATTAGGGAGTTTTGATCTACCAAACTTGGTTGTTTTCGAAAACTAGTTGTTCTATGTTGTAGAGAATTTGATTTCATTCAATTTTGGCACTTATTTCGCTTGATTTCCAGTCCTATAGCTCAAGTTATGGATATTGGAAGTTTTGAGACCTCTATGGCCAAAAGCTTGTTGTCTGGGATGATGACCCTTCTACGTACGCTCGTGCGCCCGTGCGCCGTGCATTCGCGCCTCGTGCGTCGTGCATCTGCACACAGCAAGTTTCGCAAGCCGTGCGCCTGCGCAATTCGTTTGCCGCGTACCCACATGCCGTGCATCCGTGCCCCGCACGATGCGCATTTCATTTGCCACACGCCCGCGCGCCCGTGTACCGTATATCTACATCCCGCACGTCGTGCATCCGCGTGCTGCGCGTTTCGCGCACCGCGTGCCTGCGCGATTCGTTTGTCGCTTGCCCGTGCGCCGTCCTTCTACGATCCGCGCACCCTGGGCTGTTTTGTCTGCGTGCCGCGTGGCCGCACCTATGTGCTATGTGTTATATGTTCCGCACGGTAGCCTTTCGAGGTATATGTGCATAATCAATGTGTTATACGTTAATAATGGATTGGCTAGCCCAGCTTGGATACGATACGATTTGAGGATTCCTATATATTTGCATTACTGGTATAACCTAGTAAAATCATATAAAGTCGTAGGATTGATAGGCCGCTTGTAAACTGACTTGCTTGTGATATGTTTCTTCTGTTAGTAACTGAGGAAAAATGGACTATCGTGGTGCGTGGTCCAACACATATCTTTATTTGGTTATTGGGTTGGGATTATTGTGCTGCGATAGGCTATGGACCAAAGTTACGAGCAGAAGCCCTTAACTTGACCATGGTTATAGTATGTATCTTATCTCGACACGATATTGGCACCATTTGTCCTTGTTTGGTTGTACGGGTGTTGTATTGTCTCGATGATATGGTATAAACCTATAACTCAGTAACCAGGTCTTAATTTACTCCTTGGGTTTTGTCTTATTCTTATGTGCTCCCTTGTGGTGCTTGCTATTCGGGGCCTGACCCTGCTGGTTTTGTTTGGCCAGATTTCCTAGCAGGGCCTGAGGATCCAGCCTTCTACCCGAACAATGGCGCATACCAGGAGCTTGGATGCCAGGGACTATGAGTGGGTTTCTTCTTTCACTGCTCTGATATTTTCTATTTTGTACTTGGCGTTTAGCCACCGGCACCTGTTAGCTGGCTGTTCTGGACATTAGTTTCTGTTTACATAATTGTAATTAAATCCGACTGCAGCTGACTATTGTTATGTACTATTGACTCTCGGCACTAGCTCATCATTTTTGTGTAGCTAGTCTCATGAATAATTTTGATAAAACATCGGGGACGCCTGACTGCTTTGTCTTATATGATCATTATTTACTGTTTCTCGCTTTGATTTATTGAGACATAGATGCTCTGTGAGACCATAGGACACTTGATTGAAGTATGCACCCCCTAGTCTCTTGACAGCCACAGTTATCGTATGATGTCTTCGTACCTCATACGGGATAGCTGGCCTAGTCCGTCTCTGTATTTTGGTACTGGACGTGACAGATTGAATCATAGAATGTTTTAGGAGATTTGGTACTCAATCATATATTAGGACCTCCCGATAGATTCCAAGGATGACCCCTGAGAAGCTTACTTTGAAACTCTTTTGAGTCTATTTTTACTTGCTTTTTTTATCCTAATTTTTGAAACACATGTCCGTTGCTGAACCTTATTCTTGCATTTAGATGAGTTTTATGGACTCTAGAAGGAACAAAAGAGTAGAAGTTGAACTTATATACCATTTAGGTTGAGAAGAGAATATGATTAGCCAACCTTATATATGAAGGTCGAGGAATATTTTAGGCTATATTCAAGGAATTTCGAATTTTGACCAAGTTAGTACCTTTGGAATGACCCCTGAGAATCTCACTCTAAACCCGACCTCAAAATCTGTTTTCGCTTGTTTCTATTTACTCTTCCTTGATTCGTTGTTGAATTTGAATCCTGGTGTTCGTTGTTGACTTTGATTTTTTATGGAGATAAAATTTATGGATTGAATTAAATTATATTTTGATAACATATTTGATAGGACAGTGAGAAAGGTAAATGTCTGCTTTAGTTATGTAGTCTAGAGTTTATCGCAGCCATACTAGCTAACATGACAAGGACATAGAGCCTGATTTTGGATATACTTAGCTTAGAATTTAGATTTTCTCCTAGCCATACCGGTTGGCGTGGTGAGAATTCTAGATAACATGATTATAGGGTATATACCTTAGTTATGGACTCTATCAGTTTTTTGCAGCTATGCTAACTGGTGTGGCAAAATTCTGGGTAACATGATTTCAAGAAGACGTGTATGGTTATCAGATCATATCTTAAATTGGCTAACTTTGTTATGACCAGATGAGCAAGAACAAATTTCGATCATCATTTGTTCGGCTTATCATCATTCCTTTGTCTTAGTTACTCTGTCCTACTTACATCCATCAAACTATCTTATATATAAATCTGTTAGCTACACTTTGGGAATCTATTGAATTCTCGTATCTCTTTACTTGGGAAAGGCCGAGGAAGTATCGTAATCATCTAGCTCGGAAAGGTAATAATTGTCATCAAATGGTGATCTTGATAGGAATATAGAGCGTTGGACATTGGGATAGAATTAGTGGAAGAAAGATATGACTGAGATTATAAACAAGAAGAGACCGGTAGTATCAGTTTAGAAACGATTACACTAGGGAATTATTTTGAGTATGAATTATTTTGGAAAGAACGTAGGAGTATTTCGAGTAGGAAGGGCAGTAGAATATATATTAATGGTTAGAACGGTAATATTTTGTAGATGTATTTTAGAACTGACGAGGATATTCGAGGTCGATTTGTTTTTGGGAACTTGGATATTTTTAGGTTACTCATTCTTGAGATATTTTATATTCGAATTAAGGCTATGATACTAAATTTAGGAATTTAAATAATGGATAAGAGACTATTATTGCATGCGGTGATGATACGAGATGGAGTAAAAGATTGGTAGGAGAATGATTGAGAACCGAAAGAACACAAAATTTTTGAGTTACAAGAAAATTTAGAGATTTTTGTGGAAATTTTTAAATTTAAGAAGGATAATATTTGAAGGTATAGGTTGGAGGAAATGTGAAGGTTGATTTTTTAAAAGAATGGAGAATAAAGTTTTATATGGCATAGTGGCATTAGATTTGAGTGATACAAGAGTGTGACTTGAACAAGTTCAAGGATTTTATAAAACTTGATTCAGGAATTTCGGATCCAGGTTAAAGATAAAAGTGGAGGAATTTGGACTAAGTTGATAACGGATTACAAAATCAAAAAAAAAGGTGTTATGGAAAAACCCATGAGTGGGATAAAGGTCTAGCCTATAGTAGTTATAGGAGAATTTAATCTTCATGACAGAAGATTATGATTTTTGCAGTAGTATATCTGGAGTTTGGATAACCTTGGTAGTAGTCGAAGTAAAGAGAGATGATTACCTTGACTTCCTTCTGAGAAACCTTATCCTTGATTTTTCTGTCCTAGTAAAAGAGATTCTATTTACCTTATCCTTGAGCCATTTCCAAAATTTCAATATCACTAATTTTGATCCTCCCTGATCGTGACCAACCAATTTTGGTCATCTTTCTTATTGTGCCAAGTTCTTGATTACTTACTATACTCAAGTGACTTTAAATCCGATCGTGGTTTGAATTTCAATCCTTTATTGCTCGTGCCTAGACTATAGTTATATTCTTCATCGTATCTGAATATTGTTTTGATCGGGATTAGATTGACCTTATCCTTGACCGTGAAGAAAAAAATCTGACCGTGTTAGATTTCATGTCATTATCGCTCATGTGGCGATCTAATTCATAATAATGCCTAAATTCCCTTCTAACCATGGATATATTTCATACCATTCTTGATTATACCAAATTTTCATGTTTGGTCGTGCCTAGATGACCTGGCACGACTAGACGACTTTGAATCCCATGATCGTGATTTTAACGATCATGAATATACGTATTAATTTTGCCTCTAAATCGTGCCTGAAATTTTGGTCCTTGATCACGACTATCTGATTTGATTATGAAACTTTGTCATGTCAGAATTTGAGTTTGATCATGTCAAGATAAATTTTCATCGTGCCTAAATTTTGATTCTCTAGTCACCCATGCTCAGACTGCATTCCTAATCATGACTTGGTTTAAAAAAATTTGTCGCTCTATCCTAAATCGTGCCTAAGTGATTCAATTCACTCCAAAAACTCTTAAACACGTCCGAGCCTTGATTTCACTCGTGATCAAGTGGTTTTGATCCTTACAATTTGATCGTGCAAAACCTTTGATTATTTCTAATGGTGCCCAATCGTATCGTTTGCATATTTGATCGTGCCTATATAACCTTAAAGTAACCTTATCGAGCCAAGATCATATTGATCAGGCCTGATCCTTGATTGTAACTAAACGATTTTGATTTTTCTAGTTGCGACTTCGCGCCTAAATTACTTGAATTTATATTCTAAATCGTGCCTATAAGACCTTGATTTTGAAATCTTGATTATGCCTAAATTTTATCTTCATTCATAACTAAGTTTTGACCTTGATTGTGTCTATTCGGCCTAAGATCTGGATTTTCATCTGAATCATTCCATACTCGAATTTTAATCCTATCTTTGATTCCCCTAGCCGTGATTGAAATCGTGAATCGATGACTTGAGATAGTTCTAAATCGTGCCTATATAATTTTGTTCATACTACGATTTTATTGTGCCAAAATCATTAGTCGTGCTAAGTGGTTTGAATTGATTATCTTGATCGTGTCAAGCCGTCGTTCTTTGATCGTGCCTAAGTTATTGACTAACTCTATCGTTTTGATCCCCCTGCCAACCTTAAATTTCGAGGATGAAATTTCTTTAAGGAGGGTAGATTTGTAACCTCGATTATCCAGATTTTGGATTTTTTTTTGAATTTTTGCATTTTTTGGTTTTCAAATTTTTCCGGATCTTTAAAAACCGTGAGTTTTAAATCGAGTATATTTTCAATCGTAATATGCTAATGGCACGTTTGATTGATTATTTGGTTTTGTAAAACTATATTACATGATAGTTACCCTTAATAAATCTCTTGTCCATATTCTAGGATTTTTATCAGTTATAAATATTTTCCTTATATAAATAAAATATTTTTCAAAATGTGAATTTGTAAATAAAAATACTTTTATTTTATTTATTTTTTATTTTCGAAGGCTTACGATAATTTGAAATTATTCTATTTCCCTCGTGACGGGTTAAGACCATTTCGGTCCTAGTTTAGCCTACCAAACCGTTGGCTTGGATTGTGGGCTAAGACTTTGGATTTAGCTAGTTATTGATATTTAATAGGTAAATTGTAATTAGCTAGTAAATATTTACTAAATAAATTATTAGCTAAATAACTAAATAATCTAGTGGATAGCAATAGTGTTAGTAGTTAGCAATTAGAGTTAGTGTGTTAGTATTCCACTATTTTTCCCTATTTTCTATTTCATTTACATTTAGCCTTTAGGGTTTCCCTTCCTACCCTATAAATATGCACACTTTCCAATGTATTACAACCTTGAAAATTTCCTAAAAACCCTTTCCAAACTCTCAGTCGCCATCTTCCTAGAGAGCCCCGACCATCTCCCCTACACCACTGCAACCACCCCATTCCTCCCCGACACCCCACGACCATCTCCGACCACCCTGGTAAACGACCGCACTGGTCCGGCCAATTTGGCCAGACCCCTCCTCACTACCAGTCACGCAACCAAAGCCACCATTGTTGCCAACAACGCATCCTCCGGTCACCCGACCACCAGCAAGGAGCCCTTGCTCCTGGCCACGTGCCACCACAGCGCCAACACGTTCACCACCACCCGTACCATCACCATTCCATCTCCACCACCTCGACCAACTTGGCCGTACCGATCAACACAACACCAAAGCCATCATCATCCCAGACAACCACCTCCGACCATACTGGACCTACCACCACTGTAAAACCCATGCCACTCCTATCACCACTATAGAATCCAAAATCCACCACCACCATTGCCAACTCCGACAACAGCCACATATGACACCACCACCATAATCAACACAGAGAGGAAGAGAGAGAGAGAGAGAGAGAGAGAGACGAACCCGTCGCTCCACAGACCTGACCCCGCATCGCCTGCCGTGGCCGCCCGATGAAGAACTCGACCTGTTGCTGCTTTTCCAAGTCCAGATCCATGCGTCCCCCAGCGTTTTCCTCCACCGCGCCAGGTCGCGTGCGCCACCATCCGGCATCGCCTGGACCCGGTGCTCCGCCTGGGTCTCGTCGTAGCTGGTCGTCTGTACACCAGTCACCGCCACCACTATTTCTCCAGCTCCGCCGCCGCTGTGAAGGCAACCGCCGCCCCCTGGCGAACTCCGCCGGCCTCTCCTCCAGAGCCCGTCCTGGCGCTGCCCCGTCCAGGTGCGCTGCAAACCCCGCCGCTCGACGCCTCTCCTCCGGATCCGCCGCCGAGCCCCGCCGTGAGTTTCCCTCCTCCTTGCTCTTCTTCCCTTTCAAAACTTTTCAGATTTGTTCGAATGGAGAAGGGAAATGCCCCTCTCTCTCATTTATTTATTTAGGGGTTAGGGAAGTTGGAAGGTGATGTTGTTGATTAGAATTGAATGTGATATGAAGGAAATAGGGATTTTAAGAATGAGCCACAGTTGAACCCCACTGTCTTCACATATTTGGCCTCGGATTAGTTTTATTTTATTTTATTATAATCAGTAGTATTGAATAATATGGATGATGATTAATAAATAGGTTATTAATAAGGTTAGGTTAGTAAAGGGTTGGACTGTGGATTTGTTATAGGAAGGACTTAGATTACTTAGTTGGACATATAAACTTATTTAGCTGATTTATAAATGCAAATATTATAACATTTGGGTATTAAATGTTGGGCTTTGGGACTTAAGCCTATCTGCCTATTATTAATATTTTTGAAATATAAGTATATATTCTCAATAACTAGTGGTCGCACACACACGTCGCGTGTGAACGCATTTGTTTATCTTTACTTGGTGGTGGATACCTGCGTTCAATTGTGTTAATTTTTTCTTCACATAAATTAATTAAAATATCTAAAAATTATTTATCTTCTAATTCCTTTATTGTGCACCTCAATGGTCATATAAAAGCATGACTATATTGTTTTGACATATATTTCTAATAACTATATGGGCTTATTATATATATATATATATATATATATATATATATATATATATATATATATATATATATATATATATATATATATATATATATATATATATATATATATCATTTTGGCTATTTATTATGAAGCTTATTGGTTTTGATCAAATAAATAATGAATATGCTTTTATAAATATTATTATATTATTACTTCAAGTAATTTCTAAATAGTTACAAATACTTCTAAGGGCTCCAAATAATATTTTTATGACTACTGATAGCTTCTAAGTATCTTAATGATTTTCAAGATAGTCATACATTTTTTTAGTTAGACCCTCTTTCCATAAATCGTAAATCGCGACTTTTATAGTCATTTTTTATTTCTTGATTTGATAATCATGCCAAATCTGATAGTGGGCTTTTATATACCAAACTAGGCTCTTTGACTATTCGGGACTCATTGGAACGCTTGTGTCGTCGTTGGGACCATTTTGTGGAGCATAGCATCGTGTCTATCCCGTGTCAACACGTTTGTATCGCACACGTCGACTTCAACCAAATCGAGGCGAGTACATTCTCTGATTATTTTCATCATGATGGTATCTATATTGCCTGCTCTAGACTACTTCACTTGATGCTGACACGTTGTTAACACGGATTGGTACTATATGGATCTTGTCAGGAGACGTTATCCCTTATCAGGTACATCGGGTATTTCATGTTCATGTTCTTTATCATGTACATCGTGTACTCCTTGAATTCGTATTATTCATGTACTCTCATGTGCTCACATGTGCTTCATGTGCAAACTAACAATCATGTACATAACATGTCGTAATTAGATCCTTGTGTATTGATTGGTACGGGGGAGTAGAAGTAGAAGTAGTTATGTGATTAAATCCCTCTAGTGTACTCATGTATATATCGATTATACCTTCACGTATAATCGAGTTACCGTAGAATACTCTTGTGCAACCTAAGCCAATCACATAACTGTCTTGTGTTCTAAATCACTTTTATTTATTATAGTTTAAATGTTCTCTATCTTATTCATGTACTCAGTTTCCTTATATCTTTATGATGCTATTTCTCTGTATTTTCTTTCCAGCATGTCATATATTTTATTCTATTGCGCGTTATATATTTCCTACCATGCAATGTAACTTCTTTTAGAGTTATGTACCTCGCTCCAATCCTGACTGGATAACTATTTTCAGGTAATGTTATGCCCCACACCCTGGACTTCATGATGACAGATCTCGATATATTTTTATATCGTGAGTTGACCTCTGGAGATCTCTAGGCCATTGTATTTTTTATTTATGTTTCGTTATCGGATTTGTCTCAAATACATTTTTGTTACATACATTCATTTGTATGCTTTAGTTGTTTTAATGTTGTTGATATCTTTCTTATTTCCTATCTTCCTTAGTTGTTTGTGATGTGATTTGAGTACATATGTTATTGTGGATCTTATAGATGGTATAGATATTATTGGGTACTTGACAGCATTCTATCGTCGATACTGCGACGTAGACTGGGCGTGGCCCACGTACTCATGCCCGAATATCCGGATGCGGGTCGTGAAAATTTGCTTCTAGCATGAGAGGGTTAGCCCACTTACAAAATGACTAGGTGTCACCTTTGGTACCCATTTCTTTAATGTCCAAAAAGGTTAGTCTTTGGTATCTAGGTAAGTACCTACTTGTCTACTAGCTTTCTAGTTCTACACTGTAAGATGTGTCCATATTTACTACGATAATTGCAGATAGCAAAAGTATTGGTGCTAGGTGTTATAGTTTATACATGAGTCTTTTGTATCTTTTGTGGATACCTGTAGAAGAAAGCGTGATGATGTGTAGTATTTGATTTATGTGCTTTCTTTATCGTATCTTGTTATGTGTATGCTATGTCACAAGACATATCTTAGTTTAAGTAACAAGTATGACCAGTTTGCCCAACTTAATCTGTAACAATTTAGAGATTACACATACCTTGTCTTATTTGACAGATGTAGGATCTACTTTCTGTGTAGATATGTAATATTTCTTCTCTAATTCATATAACTCATTTTGCTTTGCATAATCATGAGCTCTCTTCTCAATATCTTTGAGAGCATCATGTAGACTAAGCTTAAGAGTTGATATTTCAACCGTGTTACTAATGGAAGGTGTCTCCCTTATTTCATTTAATAAGGTGGACAACTTTTCAATTGTTGGCCTATTAGTCATGGTCATACCTGATTTCGATAACTGACTAAAACTTGTTTGATATAACAAATAATATACTACTGCGGTACGAGGTATGATAGATGACTAATATATTGTTATATTGTATTTGATCAAGTCGTCTCAAGTCATAAAGAACAAGTTGCTGATCAAATCATATTTTCTATTTTGTTATGTATTTTTCAATTTATCGAGCCTAGAAAAAATATACGGTTGAATGAGATTGACACATGGCTCAGTTACAAGTCCATTTACAAAATAGCCTACATAATCTACTCTTTAATCAATCCACATATATAAAATCCAGTCCATAATTCAAAAAGCCTAAAAACCCAAGCCCATTTACACTTGACCCAACCTGGAACATGACAACAGAACTCGGACTAAGTTCTACATGAACTAGAACCGAACTCGGTTACCCTGACCCAATATTCCATTGGATCAGGTCACCCTGTTGAATCGGCTCCAATGTTCAATTTTTTAACGTTTGACAACCAAACTCTGCCCGAGTTCAGTCCAAAAACACAATAAACATAGTTGGATTGCCATTCATTTCACTCATCCCATTCCATCTCTTCTCTTCTCTATCTAAAGTATTATGAGCTTTACACTTTCAAATCAAAGCCTCTACAACTCCTAGCCAAGCCAGTATCAGTTTCGATTCGACCTAAAAGTTGGTTCGAGTTGTAAATAAGGTTTGAAAACAATTTTGTTTTCATCTTGTTCCTAAAGTCGGCAAGTTCTTTGGATTAAAGGCCTGCAGGTTGAAGTAGTGCTCTTCGGATAAAAAGCACATGTTGTAAGGAGTTGCGAGAACTTCGGATACAAAGCTTGTATTTCACTGCATAGTGGATTCAACATCGAGCTAAAGTACTCCAGACTGGATTAGTTCTCTCAGAGGAAAACTATTATAAACCTCGGTGTTTGCATTTGCTTTTCTCTACTCATTTACTTTACGTATTTACTTATATAGTACTTGCTTCATATTTGTTTGATTACTACCATAAATATTTTTAAGTAGTGATTATATCATTTTGCTGCACACATGCACTCTATTTATCCCCCTTGGAGGTGCTCAACGGTCCTATAATTGGTATCAGAGTAGGTTATATTTATATATAATACTCTACAAAGCATATATATGGCAGCCGTGAAATCTATATTCACCGGTAAAGGGTATTCCAAAAATAGACCACCTCTATTTGATGGAACAAACTACACATAGTGGAAAACACGAATAAGTTTCTTCTTAAAATTACTTGACTTTGTTCTCTGGTCTATGGTCAGAGACGGTTATGCTCTATAGTCATAGACGGTTATAAAAAGCCGCCAAGAATAGTGATTGATGGTAGATAAGCCGGATGATAGATACACAGACCAAGAAAAGATACAAGCCAGTCTTGATGCAAAAGCTATCAATACATTATTCTATGCTATTGATAAGAATGAGTTTAATGGAGTATCTACATGTGTCACATTATACGATATTTGGAAACTTCTTGAGGTAACTCATGAAGGTACTTCACAAGTGAAGGAATCTAAAATAAGCAGATTGACACAAGAGTATAAGGCTTTCAAGATGAAGCCAAATGAATCAATCACTCAAATGTTTACTCGTTTTCTTGATATAACTAATCATTTATCTTGCTTTTGCAAGGATTACTCAAATTATAAAAAGTTTCGCAAAGTGCTCAGGGGACTGACCAAGAACTTGAATCCAAAAGCTGCTGCAATTACAGAATGAAACAATCTCACCACTATGTCGCTGGAAACACTCATGGGTAAATTGGTGACTCATGAGCTAGACCTACAAGACTTTGAAGAAGCTACACCAAAAGAGAAAACTGTCGCCTTCAAAGCTCACGCAAAGTGAATCTCAGGTGAAAATACTGATGACGATGACTCTCATGGTGATGAACACGCTCTTCTTGTAAAGAACTTCAAAAAATTCTTGAGGTTTGAGAAATCAAATCGAAAAAAGAATGATTACCAAGAGAGCAATGAAGAAGAAACTATATGCTATGGATGTAAGAAGACATGGCATATCAACAAACATTGTCCAATGGCCAAGAAGACAAGTCGCTACGAAAGATCAAACAGAAAGTCTTTATCACGAGAGTATGGAAACACAAGCATCTGGCAAGAAAGTGAGGCCAATGCCTCAAAAGAAGAGGAAAGACCCAACAATTCAGCGAATGTCTATTTTATGGCATTCGATCAGGTAACAACCAATCCTCTGTATGATGACTTTACGTTTGATGAACTTTCTGATGCATTTAGCGATATGTTACATGAACACAAGAAAGTGTTGGACAAATATAAGCTGTCTCAAAAAGAGATAAAAGCTTACACGTCTGAAGTTGAAAGATTGTCATCCCTATTGAAAGATATACAGGAAACACGTTCCACCAGAAACATAGATGAAGAAATATCAGCAATTAAGCATAGCTTGTCTGATGCACACAAAGTGATTGAAAATATATAATGATTGTGCAAAGATGAATGAGTTATATGATCTAGAAAAGAAGAAATAACTTGTAGCCACACAGAAGGTAGAAGGTAGATGTTATATCTGCCAAGTATAATGAGACAATAACAATCTCTAAAAAGTTAGAGATTAGGTTGGGCAAACAGGTCATACCTGTTACTCAAACCATGATATCTCCAGAGACACATCATACACATAATATGATACGATCAAAGAAAGCACATAAGCCTAATGTCTCACGTGAACATGCTTTTGTTTATAAATATCCAGGGAAGACACACAAGCATCATGTCTACAATATGAAACCAAGCACTAGCTCTCCAGTTACATGTACATACTGTGTTACACATGGACACATACTCACGATTTTATAGAGTTAGAAAGCTTGTAGACATGAATATATATGCCTGGATATCTAAAATTAACATTTATGGACCCTTAAAGAAATGGGTACCAATGGTCACTTCTACTCGTATTGTACGTGGGCCAACCCTCTTATGCTTGAAGAAAATGGATTCTCGATAGCGGATGTTCGCGGCATATGACCGGTGATAAATCTCTATTCGCTATGCTATCGTTAAAGAAAGAAGGATATGTCTCCTTCAAAAATAATCTAAGAGGTAGGGGTACAACTTGGGCGGGCTAAACCCGAAACCGATCGGGTAAACCCGTTAATGGGTTGGGTTAGGGTTGAAGATATTCGGGTTTGGGCTAGGGCTCGGGTTAAAATATTTGAACCCGATCAAAAATCGGGTTGGATTTGGGTTCATGTGTTGGGTAACCTGAAGAACCCGAAACTCGACATACATATAATTTATATATATATATATATATATATATATATATATATATATATTATTTCATGCTACTTAAATAAAAAAGTTTAAACTATAATTTTTTTTCACCCGAACTCTTCAATTCCTTGTCCTAAATGTCATTTCAGTTTTATTTTGTAATGATCGAGGCTTGATTGCTATTTGATTATGCATTTAATATTACTTTTGTTTAAAATTATTTCAAATATCATATTAGAGTCCGATAAACCCGACCCAACCCGATCCTCCGGGCTTGGTCTTGGGCTTCATATGTTGAACCCGAAGTCGGGTCGGGCTTGGGCTTGGGCTAGGCTTATGATCTATCGGGTTGGGCTCGGGTTGACCTCAAACCCGACCCAACCCGCCCGAGTTGCACCCCTACTAAGAGGTTATATAATAGGTAACAGTATTGTTGGTCTGCCTCCTTATCCAGTCATAAAAGACATTTGTCTAGTCACGAAATTAAAGCATAACCTGCTAAGTATTAGTCATCTTGTCGATAATGGTTATGGCATTAACTTTGTAAAAGAATAAATGTTCTATATATGGTATGACTACCGGGGATTTAGTTTATGAAGGAATAAGGGAGGATAACATCGACCATTTCTATCTATCAGACAGTACTAACAATGCAGGCAAGTGCCTTATAGCAAATAAAGATGAAAGCTAGCTATGGCACATGAGACTATAGGACATACAAATATGGACACCATCTCAAGACTATCAACGAAGAAATTGGTGAAAGGATTACCTGAAATTTCATTCAAAAAAGACATGTTATGTCCTGATTGCGAGAAAAATAAAGCAACTACGTCGTCGTTTAGATCCATAAACGATGTAAGTACTTCAAGACCCTTGTAATTATTACACATAAATTTATTTGGACCAAGTAGAGCCGCCAATTTTGGTGGAAAGCTCTACGCTTTTGTTATTGTTGAATGATAGGTAAAGGAAGGGGGCAAAGTGGTAATTTACTATGTTTAGGTTAAACCTTCATATGATAATGATACTAATCGCAGCTGCTACTGTTGATATTCGACTGCACCTGCGAGAGGGGGTGTGTGTAGGGATGGAGGCAGTGGAGGGTCATGTCGGCTCGACCTGGATGCACTCTAGTGACGGCGGGCGGTAATGGCTTTACCGGACGTGGCACCAAAAAAGTTGGAGCTGCGGTGATGGGCTGGAAGAAACATAGGTGATGGTTAATGGATGGTGGTGTCGATGGGACCTGGTGATGTTGTCGTGAGAAGTGTTGAGTGACACGATGGTGAAATGGTCGGTGGATCTGACGTCAGTGGAATGCGCGAAGGGGAGTTGACAGAATAGGGGGGTGTGAGTCAAATAGATAGCTAGGAGGAGAACAGAGATGTCCGGGTTAACCTCGGTGTCATGACGCTCGGCCTACTGGTGAGAGCGGTACGGTGAACAGGGCCTCAACTGAAGGAGATCGAGGGCTGGCCGTGTATTAAGGGAAGGTGGAAGAATGGCGATAGTGTCGACAATAATTCCAAACGAGAAGGACGGCCTGGTTCATACAAAAACTGTCGTCTTCATGTGGTACCTATGCCATTGATCGAAGCTTCAGTTCAGTCCAGAGATCAGTGAAGAGTTCGCCTAGCTGGTCGACAACGAGGTCGGCTATGGAGGCTTGGGTCCGACCTGCGTAGGCTCGATTAGGACACTAGTGCAGTCAGTGCCCCGGTCGAGCTCGGGGCCCTCGATAGGAGGGTCGACATCGATGATAGAGAAGATGAAAGAGAAGTGTAGATGGTAACAGTGGTGACTACGGTTGATGGAGTAGAGGCAGGGATTGACGTGGTTGCGGGAGAGTGAGGGCTCAGGGAGGAGAGTGACGGAGTGGCACAATGGGGACAAGGCATTTGCGGCTATGGTTTAGCGATGCTACAATTGTTTATATATACAGTCATGGACGGTATTGGACTGGGTTTGATATATTTAGGGAATAAATAACTTGTGGGCTAAAAAAATAGTAAATGTAAAAGGATTTGGGCTTCGCTTCAAATGGCTGATAGATTTAAAAGAAAATGTTTGAAGATGGGCTTGTCTAACTTAGGCTTTGTTGGGCTGGGTTAGATTTTGAATGTTCTAATGTTTAGTTAGGACTCAACATCCTATTTAAGAGAAAAGAGTGGGTTTAGTGTTAATAAGAGTTTTAGGTCTTCTCGTATTTAAACATTTATAAAGATTTGTATGCCCAATATTTATATATAATGTATATACACTTAGGAGCCAATATACATATATATTATGATTTAAGGACCCTAACAAATCATATATATATAATATAATTTAAAGGCCCAAGTAGAATTACATATATATATATATATATATATATATATATATATAATTTCTAAAGGATTATCTAAACTTAGAAAAATAGTTTAACTAAACTATGGTTTTCATGAAAACATGCATACAACTTGAACACGAACAACACTACCAAAACAATACTAATCACCTAGTAATTATAAAGTTTGAGAAAATTCCACATAGTGAAGGGGGGTTACAATGATCTAGGGAAGAAGAAATACCTTGTAGCCACACGGAAGGTAGATGTTATATCTGCTATGATGAGGCAATAGCAATCTCTAAAAAGTTAGAGATTAGGTTGGGCAAACAGGTCATACCTGGTACTCAAACCATGATATGTCCATAGACACATCATACACATAATAGGATACGATCAATGAAAGCACATAAGCCTAATGTCTCACATAAACATGCTTTTGTTTATAAGTATCCATGGAAGACACAAGCATCATGTCTACAATATGAAACCAAGCACCAGCTCTCCACTTACATGTACATACTGTGGTACACATGGACACATAGTCATGATTTTGTAGAGTTGGAAAGCTTGTAGACATGAATATATATGTTTGGATATCTAAAACTAATATTTCTGGATCCTTAAAAAAATGGGTACCAATGGTCACATCTATTATTCGTGTTGTTGGTGGGACAACCTCTAAGCCCCCTGATTTTTGGATATTATTTAAATTTTATTTTACTTAATTAATATATATTGTAAATTTTAAACTAGATTTTATATGAATATGACTATAGGCGTACATTTTTGTAGCTTTGATTTTTGGAACACAAGACATGCCCATCTCTCGAAGCGTCCTGGATGTGTTTTGTAGTAGACAGGTGTACCTTCAATTTGGTATTTCATGTATCATCCAAACTTGTCCCCTAACATTCTTTTGACTTCGCGCAACTTCGGGTAAATTTAGGCCATTCGATCGATTATTGTAATTCTAGACCTAACTTTCAACTCGAGTTTGGGGCTTGACTTAGATCAAAACTATTTAACCCAATATATAGTTTTGACCCATTTTGAGCCTACCACACGCATGCCAAGGGTGTGCCACTCAATCGATTTCCCATGTGCTATTTATTTGCGAATGGCACGGAAGACTAATTGGGTGATTTTCGGATTCGATTTGACTAGAAAGTATAGGTGGACCTAACCTAGCCAACCTTACTTGGTAGACCCATGTTAGATTGCCATGACCTGATATAATTACTTTAAATTTATTTTACGAGATTTTATATAGAAAAATAGATTAAATACAATTTTGTATGTATTTGATTATATATTTATTTATTTAATTGAATTATAGATATATATATGCTGATGTACAAGGTTTATTTATATATTTTAAATAAGTGTTATATACGGCTTACTATAGAATCTTGTGAATTATAAATTTTATTTTATCCATGTATATAAATATATATGATTTATTATTTATATAAGATTATCTACATACTTATATATATGATTTTATATAAATATTTATGTATAAAATTATTAATCTAAAATACTATTTATAAGTACTTGTAAACACTTATGTATATTGTAGTGTTTTTATAACTATACTTTTTATATAATCTTATATATATAAATATAATTTTATGGGTGTGAAAATAAACAAAATAAAATTTATACAAAAACTGCAAGTAACCAAATAGTGATAGACCTAATAGTATTAAAAATATCAACACTGACATGAAACATCGAACCTTCGTATCGAGCATGATGGCACAAAGAATGTCATTGTTCTCTCTATGACCTGACATAGGTTGTGGAGTGTTTTCTAGTGGTACTCGTGGGAGCCGTATGAGAAGTGAACATCATCACTTTCACGTCAGCCTTCAGAAGCCGCTCTGCCATCTCCAATGACAGCGACGATGGGACGAGTGTGCATAACAGAGAATATCGAAGACGGCCCCCAGTAGCCGCTCTACAATCTTCCTTTGACTTGAGTAACTTAGAGGCGGCAGAGGCATAGAGGATTCACTTCCTCATTAGAAAAAAATTAGGGTTTGCGAGAGAAGGAGACTATGAAATGAGATCTGCTACTTTTGCTCCTTCTTCCTCTTCGGAGATGGTTGAAGAATTAGGGTTTGCGAGAGAAGGAGACCATAATAAAATAAGATCTGCTTCTTTTGCTCCTTCCAGGAGACCTCGTCCAGGAATAAGCCACCACTGTCGCCAACACTGCTTCCCTAGGGTTAGGGTTTGGGGAAAATTTATGTTAGGGTTTATGGCAGGTTAGGGTTTGTGATTTTCTTGTCTCCGAAAATGAATGAGCGGGGGAGATGAGGGAGAGGCAGATGAGTTTTCAGGTCTAGTGGCGGTGGTAGGAGGGAAAGAGGAGATGAGGAGAGTGAGAGGAGGGAGAGAGCTCTGGGAGATGAGAAGGAAAATGAGAGATAGAGAGGGAGAAAAAAAAAGGAACAAGGCTTTTGATTTAGGGGTCCGGTTTGAGAAGGCATTCGAGCGAAATTCTAAATTTTTTTGACCACTTTTTATAACGATTGCGTGTAACAATGTCACATATGTCTGAACAATATATAACGCTTGGCACTATAAATCGTTATAATAGGCCAAAAGTTCTTCAGAACTGTCGTATTATGTGGTGTTGCTGTAACGTTTATATATGAACCGTTGTAATAGCTTTTTTCAAGCGTTATAATAGGGTTTTTTCTTGTAGTGTGCGCACGAATTCTATTCCAGAATTGTGTTTCAGAATAGCAACTTTGGACATATTTTTCTTGACAATCCGAACGTTGGATCGTCAATCTAATTCTTCCTTCCCAATCTCGGTATATACCTATTCGTTCACCTAAAAATTCATCCGTTAATTCGAACGTTTGATAGATCAAAACCGGCCACCAAAGTGACCGTTTAAACACGTTTATTTTTGGACAATTTCATAGAGCCAACTTCGCAGATTTGTTTCTTTCTCGTCGAAGCTCCGGTTGACGAACCACCAACTCCGATGCAGCAGGTATAACCACCTTCTTACCATAAAATTTTTAGTTTCATACAATATCGTTTGGTTGGTTGAAATCGACGCCAAAGTTGGCCTCTCAAAATCGTAATTTCCAACATATAAAATTATGATTTTTAACCCGGGACATCGAATTCTAAATCTGACACCACCATTGGACTCGTGGCATCATTCTGGCTAAGACTAACATATAATTTATCATATTTGGACAATCTTTGTCTTGGCAAAATTTTTGGTGCAAAGCGGGTCCAATGGCAGATACTGTTTTGGTCCGAAATTACTATTTTGCCTACGTGTCCAGAATTGGACTTATGGGTAGCCTATCTTAGTTATTTTACTTATTTTGGTAATGTTGGAAATGTCTGTTTCAGCATCCGGAGATGTTTACGGGAGTTCCATGTTTAGTGCTTCATTTGGATTGACGAGTTCTCTACAGGACGTCGTCGAATCATCCTGCAACCCTCAGGCAAGATACCTTACCATCTTGCACTCGTACTTGATTGATGATGTTTGTGTGTTTTCTAGAATTTTCCATTAGTAGAGTGCGTCCAAGTATGACTTGGATGCCATCGATATGTCTATCGATGTTGGAGTACGTGTGTGTGTTGACCATATGTGATAGTTGACATTCTCGATATGTTGAAGTTATGCTTCATAAATTCCTTGACTTTTTGACACGTTTCATGCACGACATAAGAGTGAGGATCATAGAGTTGGCACAAACCTATGTATTCGACTTGCTACCGATACGGGCGGTTCGTATGTCGGTTCATTTATGCATTTAGTGGAGTCTAGATAGTGACTTGCATAGAGATATGGATCATCGAGCCATGGATATGACTTGTATAATACATGGGCAGGGAAAACTAATGGGACGTATGAGCTAGCCCGCATGCTCATAGTTGTCCGATTATGGTTTCATAGTTCCCGGTTATGGGTGTATTGCTAGTGGATATATCCGGCAGCGGCCGCTGACTACGCGTCAGAGCAAGGTCAGAAGGTATGCTAGTGAAGCAAAGTATGGATAGGGGATATATCCATTCAGTGACCCTGACTGTGCGTCAGATCCAGTCCGGATGTATGCTAATTCATGCGAAAGCCTCTAGCGGATGCTATGCTTTATTCCTACCCACTTATATGTTACAGTATAGTTTTCGACTTGCATTACACCTAGATGGTTAGGTTCAGTTTGTGTTATGACATAGGATATTGTCTTGTCACAGAATGGTGGTCACTCCTTGTCCTTATTTGGTTATAGGGTGATCCACTGTTTCGATGATGGGATGTGAAACTATGTTATAACCCGAGCTATTACGACCCCTTGTCATGTTTCATTTATAGTTCATTATGGTATTATTTTATGAATCTTGCTAGTCCCCTGGGGACCTGGTGATCTCTCCAGGTAAATGATTGTGCTGAGTTAGTTCGCTGATCTTATTGGTGTTGCTATTTCATATTCAGGTATCTTCCGTGATTTTATATTTACTTGCTTTCTGCTTATTAGCTTAGCTTTATAGACCCATATTGTTCTTCGGTTCTAATCAAACATATATATTAATGGGCTACAGACCATGAAACATATTATTTATTCTTGATTTTATTCTTTATTGTGGATTGAGATATAGATTAGTTAGCATATGTTAGTATACTTTCCAGCGTACTATGATTAGGATAAGTGCATTAAATTGGGATACTTATTCTAGTCACAGAATGGTGGTCACTCCTTGTCCTTATTTGGTTATAGGGTGATCCACTGTTTTGATGATGGGATGTGAAACCATGTTATAACCCGAGCTATTACGACCCCTTGTCATGTTTCATTTATAGTTCAATATGGTATTATTTTATGAATCTTGCTAGTCTCCTGGGGACCTGGTGATCTCTCCAGGTAAATGATTGTGCTGAGTTAGTTCACTGATCTTATTGGTGTTGCTATTTCATATTCAGGTATCTTCCGTGATTTTATATTTACTTGCTTTCTGCTTATTAGCTTAGCTTTATAGACCCATATTGTTCTTCGGTTCTAATAAACATATATATTAATGGGCTACAGACCATGACACATATTGTTTATTCTTGATTTTATTCTTTATTGTGGATTGAGATGTAGATTAGTTAGCATATGTTAGTATACTTTCCAGCATACTATGATTAGGATAAGTGCATTAAATTGGGATACTTATTCTAGTCGTACAGGTGGCATGCTCATGCCTTGTGTTCCTTATACATTTTGGAACCGGGGCGTGACACAACCTTCTCATGCTTGAAGCAAATGGATTCTTGATAGCGGATGTTCGCAGCACATGACTGGTGATAAATCTCTATTCGCTACGCTATCATTAAAGAAAGAAGGATACGTCTCCTTCAAAAATAAACTAAGAGGCTATAGTAGGTAATGGTATTGTTGGTATGCCTCCTTACCAGTCATAAAAGACATTTGTCTGGTCACGGAGTTAAAGCATAACCTGCTAAGTATTAGTCATCATGTCGATAATGGTTATGGTATTAACTTTGTGAAAGATAAATGTTCTATATATGATATGACTACCGGGGATTTAGTTTATGAAGGAATAAGGGATGAGAACATCTATCATTTCTATCTATCGGACAATACTAACAATGCAGGCAAGTGCCTTATAGAAAATTAAGGCGAAAGCTAGCTGTGGAACATGAGACTGTAGGACATGTAAATATGGACACCGTCTCAAGACTATCAACAAAGAAATTTGTGAAAGGATTACCTGATATTTTATTTAAAAAAGACATGGTATGTTCTGATTGCGAAAAAAATAAAGCAACTAGGTCGTCGTTTAGATCCATAAACGCTGTAAGTACTTCAAGACCCTTTACTTATTACACGTGGATTTATTTGGACCGAGTAGAGCTGCTAGTCTTGGTGGAAAACTCTACACTTTTGTTATTATTGATGATGTTTCTCGTTACACTTGGGTTTTCTTTCTATCAAAAAAAAGTGATAGGCTTTTTGAATTTGAAATGTTATGCAAAAAGGTTCAAAATGAAAAGGCTTTATGACTACTGGATTTCCAAAATTCAGATTTCAAAAAGTTTTATGATTTAAATGGTTATTTTCATGAGTTTTCCTGTCCTATAACTCCCCAACAAAATGGTGTTGTGGAGCGGAAGAATAGAAATTTCAGCGATATGGCTAGAGTCATCCTTAACCAGTACAATCTTCCAAAATATTTTTGGGCTGAAGTTGTAAGTACAACTTGTCATATTTTAAATAGAGTTCTAATTCGACCTATATCGAAGAAAACTCCCTATGAATTATGTTTTAATCGTATTTCTAATATTTCTTATTTCAAAGTTTTTGGCTATCGTTGTTTTAATCTAAACACCAAGGATAACTTGGGTAAGTTCGACTCTAAGGCAGATGAATAAATATTTCTTGGATATGCTACTAAGAGTAATGGATATAGAATTTTTAATAAATGGTCCATGATTGTTGAAGTGTCTATAAATGTTACTTTTGATGAACTTAACAATCAACTACCAAGTGACAGTGGTGACGAAGACTTGAAAGACGTCGAGCAAAGCACTTGAAGATACTGGAATGACTTGATAAAGGAAATCGATAAGTGGATCATATAGAAAAAGTTAGCATGATGGAAAGATAGCGTGCATGAAAAGTTGAATTTCAAAGTTATGCAATGACTCTAAGGATTGGATTGAATGTTGCTCGATGATTTGAGTTAGCAAGGAATGTTGCGAATTGAAAAAGTGCGTTGGTCGATGACTTAAGATAAACGGATGAACAATACGTGAAATTGGTTTGAGGAAATTGATGTTGTTAATGATTCGAGGGATAACGATTGAACTTGAATTTGAATGTCGAGGAGATTATCCAGTAGGATGATAGCACCATCCGCACGACTCGAAATTGATTGCAAAGGAAGATCGTCAGGTTACGCATATCATCGATGGTATTGAGGCGTATCAAAGATCGATATGCGATAACTCGGGGGTACTTTGACTCGGCGAATGACGATCGTGCAAGTGTTATTGTTCGGTTGGATGCTATACTTAGGATTTTGATTGAGATGAATGTTGGATGAAAATGATTGTGTCTTGAGGGTTACGAGGATAACCACAGCGTCGACATTCTTGTCTTGTGCAAACGCAACTCTAGCCTCGCACATACGTCGCGTCGGATTTGGGGCGATCGTTCCGCGTGAGCGCTGACATGGTGATTCATGTCACAGGAATAATCAAACTCGGAAAATCAGGACGCGACAACTTTGATTGTCTCGACTTGTTGGCTTGATGCGAAGGTGAATTCGAGGATTTGTAGGAGTCCAATCCGCGCATCAAAAATGAATTAGTCTAGACTCAGAACAAGTGTTACGCCCCGATGAGAATGATTATTCCACGGGAGCGTTGCATGGTGATTTCATGTCCACCGTGGATAATTAGACTCGCATGAGATCGGAGCGTGGCATATCGTTAAGTCAGACGACCTTGTGATCGATTGCGTGAATTGGAATAGATGACTTAGGGAATATGAAATATGAATTATGGTTTAGCGGTGAATTGTGTCGTAGCGTGCTTGACTTGGAAGGATTGATAGGCGGATTATGTCTAACGTGTTCGAAGAGATGGACTATGTGAAATGGCTTGTTGGACAAGCGATATTGATATATTGAAGGAATTGGTAGGAACGTGAGTTATCATAGGATGGCTTTGCTGAATGACTCGGACCCCGTGCGATGAACGTTGGGATGTGTATAGGGAATCGATGCTCGATATTTAGAAATCGGAGTGATGCGAGCTTGGGTAGAAAACCCCGTACTATCAATTTGGTTTGACCTTAGGATGGGGTTAGTGTTGATATTGTTGTTGTTTGGGAACTATGATTCCAATACTGACGGATTGACTATAGCCTAAATGACATAGCCTAGCGGTTAGACAGGCGTTCCGGTGTAGGACAATAGGAATTGTGGAGGCACCACTCATGAGGCTCGATTGACATGCACGTATATCAGTGACGCCCGAATATGTGTACGATCCGACTCGAGTGGTGATGGGGGATTCTCTATCACGAGGCTTGGCTGAAATGCATGTATTTTGGGGACGCCTGGAATATGTACACGATCCAACTAAGTGATATGTTGAATCAAGTGAGACTTGAGGAATGGAAAAGTGTCGAGGATTTTGACATCGTACTAAAGGAACGATTGAGGGTAGCACGAGCATGGCTCGGATTTTAGAAATGCATAGGAGAAATGTGCGTAAGAGTCGTCGAACATTCGAGTGATAAGTCGATGAGTTAGTACTCAGTTAGTTTCGAGAACGAAACTTTTTCTGAGTAGTGTATGATGTAGTGTACCGTCCCGCTCATTCAATCGGAGGAATCGAAATGCCGACGGCGTTCGGACTAGGCCTTGCAATGGCTGCTCGAAGACATCGCTCGGTCGAGGCGACCACTCGCTCAGGTGGGGTAGTTTCGGCGAACTTGCCTCATCTTAGCCTCCACATAATAAATCATATGTTTTCAACTTGCACAAAGTAGGCTTGACAATAAAAGAGACGAATCCACATAGATAAGAGAATAATCTCGACGGGTCGAATTGAGTTAGAATATGGAAAGGTCCAACGGTCGGCTTAGAGTTGGTGCACGGCGTGCTTTGAAAATGACACTCGGTCCTTCGTCCCGCGACTTGGGAGAAAGAAAGTTGGTCTTTGATACAAAACCCTGAATTAGCCTAAGTCATAGGCGTCACCCGCGTAAATGTTCGATAAAGCATGCGCGCTTCCTCGATGCAAGGCTTGGCATAGCCTTTGATCGTCCCTTGAGTTAAGTTGTAGGCTCGATTAAGTTAGGCAAAGTTATGCCGGTCGACCTAAGTCATTCCAAGTGTTGTCCCGCTCTTTCTGCGGTTGTCAAGTTAAATCGTCCCACGATCCCAAGGCCCGTCATATGAGGTATGACTTGGGCGATAGCATTGCGTAGAACACGAGTTGGTTTAAGGCACGAGCCACAGTTGGTTCAGTGGAAAGTTAGCCACGGTCTGTCGATACTTAAGAAATACGTTATGTTCAAGTTAAGTGGGAAGGCTATGCAGCAGCCGTTTCCGGAGTTCAAAGAATGTTAAGTCTAAGCGATGGTTAGTCGTCGAGAGAAAATATGTCGGGACTGTAGTTCAGTCGCTGAGGCAACCCTAGTTTGGGCTCTGCAAAAGAAGTGTGAAAAGTGGAAGAAGTAAAGCAAAGGAACTAAGTGATGATGATGAGACCATACAATTATGTTAAGTCTAGAAGTTAGCGTAGGCGCATGGTTATGGACAACTTATCGAGAAGGGCGATGGTTCTTCGAGCGGCAACCCGGGGCCACGGGACCGACTCGGCCTAGGAAGAACAAATTATAGTCGAGCTGGGTATGAAGCAACCGGTAGTTCGGGGACTTGCATCGGAGATTGCTACGTTCGGTACAAGGATCCCGTTTACCAGGCTATCTCCACGATGGCTAGTTAATGCCGGTGACCAAATCATATAGATGGGTCGGCACGGGCGACAATCCGCGTGTGTGCCTTTGGAATGAGTCGAGTTGAATGTATGTACGGTTGGAACACAATGTCTGGGCCTAAGATTTGGCTACAGCGAAGGCGACATGCTTCGGCATGATATGTGGCACCATGTGTTAAGTCGTTGGCATAGAGTTGTATTAGTTAGATTTGGGATATTGTGAGTTAAGTCGAGAAGGGCCGTAGGGCAAGTTGGGTGAAGTTACGTTGAGTTGCTGGGCACGACCTCGAAATGTGAGGCACAGTCGTGTTGTCACAACCAAAGTATAGGCAAGACTAAGCGAGGAGGCACTGCCTCAGAGATATTGAAGCACGAAGCGAGTTCATGGCACGACCGAGTCGTTACGTCACAGAGTATGGCACGAAAGACAAGTATGAGTCGGTGCATTGACATTGCAAGCACGAGAAAGGTCTTGAGGCAAGGGTAAGGAAGCTTATCGGTGCGGTAGCATGGTCACACAGAAATTGAGTCTATCGTGTAGTTGCGTCTCTGATTATGGCCGTAAGGCAAGCACGACTTGATAGGTTAACATTGTTGAGTGGACGTTGCTGTTGCAAGCACGGGATGGTCCTCAGACACAAATATGCCAAGGCGTCCGTCATAAAACTGATCCTAAGACGAGACAAGAAAGACAATTGATAAGAAGGGACTATGTTGCACAAAGTAAATCAAACGTGTTGGTTTTGTATGAGTGAGCGAGGAGCTCACTCCACCAGTACAGTTGAGTACTGACACCCACATAGTTTTCTTGTGCAGGCGCAGGTAGAAGCTCGTGGTACGGAGCTCGCTTGGTTGCGTCGAGACATGGAGTTCCTTGGCGATTCGAAGCGTGCGGCCGCATGGAGTCAAGGCTTATATGGGACATAATGTATGGATGTCGCCTATCCGAAGCTTCCGTTGGCTCAAGCATTGAAATCAAGAGATGAGAGAGAGAGCAGAGTGACTTGTATAATGAGAGAAAAGTGAGCACGAGAGACCTGTAATCATGGCTTGCGCCTATTATAATCTGATTGTTCAATATCATAAAGAGTTCTTTTGAATAACTTATGTTTTGATTTTAAATTTTTGCTGTATGTTCAATGTTTCTGCTTGGGACTTCTGTGCGACGACCCCGTCGCTGCCGATGTAATCGGCCGTTATGAAACTGCCTTGCACGAGTGCAATCTAGGCTCGTGCGGCATCACGCCTTAGCGAGGACGATCGCTCCTACGGGAGCGGGGCGTGACAATAGCAGCACACACATTCTTGGGTTTCTTGCTTTTCAATAACATAGAATTCTATCTCTTCTCCATCTCTTTCTTATCCCAGAGTTCCTGAAGAACACCACTATCATTTTCATTACAACAGGTTATCAGCACGCTCTACGACGAAGGCTACGTGATCCACGATCATTCTTAACAAGAAGAAAAAAAAAACTTCTTTTGGGCAAAAAACTTGTTTTGCATGGAAACTTTATTCTTGTAAAAGAACACTTCCACGATTTATACTACAAGAGTACCCTAGCTTTAAGTAAAGTCTTTTTTTTTTGTTAATTGCTTAGAAAGTCCACTAAATGAAAAATGGTCAATTGCTTAGTTTTTGATTCTCCATTGCCCTTATAATTGACATATAAGACCAATGGTTAACTTAACCCATAAAAAATAAGTATATGTATTTAACATTTAAGACACTTTGCATCTCTCAATCCCTCTTCTTCCTCGTCTATATCCTTTTTCACCAATTTCTCGCATGGGTGAACTAGTTTATGCTAACAAAGAACGATGAGGATGTATCAAGAAGGAATGGAGGAGTTTATGCCATTCATTTTGTCACAATTATCCTATAAATAATTTTATCACACATAAAATTTAACAATTAAAAGGCAAGATCACAACGAAGTAACGATAGCGAACGACGAAAATGATAATGATAAAGACAAACAAAATAGGTTATGCCTCACTCCCATAATATGAGAGACCAAATATGTGGCACTAGCCCACTATGCACCACATGGACTCTAGCCCAGCATTCTATATTTAAGCTTTATAACAATATGGGTGTATCTAGCATGCATATCACATAGACTCAGTTTGTACATTTCTATACCTCAATCCATATAAGAATTATGGAATAAAGATTGACATAATAAAGATGAGTACTTAGCCTCCCAATAGATGTCTAGGCTTATACAAATGATAATGGGCCTAATGAAATATAAGTATGGATATCAAAGTTAGATGGTGACAACCCCTCCATCAAGAATACAAGTCTACTAAATAAGATACAAAAGAACTATATAAAGAACACCTAAACACGAGATAGTATGTGATCTTCTTGGTGGTGTATATGCTTCTACTAATAGTACTCCTCTTGGGGCTCCATAACCTCATTTGTTATGCAACCCAGCCCGACTAGTTATACTACCGAGATCGCAAGTCTCCAAAGGAAGCACCAACTTTCGTACATGCACAAAAGATACATTGATATATATCAAAGATATGATATATGATACAATATAATATATAACAAAAATGAACACAAGACAAGAAATCATAAAGTAAAGCTACACTACAATAATCAAGTAACTGAGATTGAGACTTGAAGGTATTAAACCCTAGGAAAAACTAAGTCATGATAAACTTCTGTGTTATCTTATCGTGCTTAGACTATGATTGAGATTTTATTATATCTATACTTGTAATTCGGAGTTGAGATTTTGACAAGTACATTATATAATTGCGTGAGTTGTTGATTAGATAGTGTCACGCCCCACTCCCGTAGGAGCGATCGTCCTCGCTAAGGTGTGATGCCGCACGAGACTAGATTGCGCTTGTGTAAGGCGGGTTCCATAGCGGCCGATTTCAACTTGTTGTGACGGGGTCGTCGCACAGAAGTCCCAAGCAGAGACATTGAACATGCAGCGTAAATTTAGAACAAAACGTAAGTTATTCAAATAAAGCTCTTTATTGATATAGAAACAAGTTTACAATGGGGGCGCAAGGCCAAGACTACAAGTCACTCAAGCTCACTCTTTTCTCATTATAATCACTTAGCTCTCTCTCTTCTCTCGATACAATGCTTGAGCCAGCAGAAGCTTCGAAAGGCGATGTCCATACATTATGTCCCGTATAAGTCTTGATTCCACGCGGCCGTATGTAATGCCCCAGTCCCAAAATACGTAGGACTAGGAACGTAGCATGCCAGCTGTATACATACGAAGTACACTCTAATATATGGAAACCTCGTATGAATACATAAGCTGTAGAATGCAGTAGAACCATAACTAATCTCATCCACAACAAAATAAATGAATAAAAGATATCATATAATGATAATGAATTGTCTTGATACAATATGTTGGGCGGAGACAAATCCATTACCAACAAGTAAAGGAAAACACATAAGAAAAGAAATGAATTTGGCGAGCGAAGCGAAGACGATCAAAGTGCAATCACCCTCGAAGAAATGGAGATTGTCACGGCTAGAACTAGAGCACCTGCGAAAGACAAGAGCACACACCTGGCGAGATAACCAGGTCCTCAGAGGGACGTAACAAGACACACAATATCATGCCAATAACTGAATAAATAAAGCTCAACAGAAAAGTATATGTCACTACACAAATAAAGGTCCTTAACCATTCTATGTGAAAATGCATTTTGAAGACAACGTTCTAGACAAGGGCTCCCGAGACTAGAAACACGGCGCATTAGCGTTTCAACCGAGGTACTAGTGGCATCTAGAGGAAAATAAATAAATGCACGACACACTAGTCTCTCGGGTGAGTCACTAACGACAGCTAGAGGAAAGTAAATGCACGGTACATTTGTGTTTCAACCAAGGCACTAGTGGCATCTAGAGAAAAGTAAATAAATGCCTGGCACACTAGCTCTCGGCTGAGTCACAAATGGCAGCTAGAGAAAAGTAAATGTGTGAAAGCCCCTGCACCTAATAACTGTCTTCCCCCACCCCATGTACTACTCGTGCTGAATCCACACCACGATATTTGTAATAACCGCTAAGTCTTCTAGGCAACTATATCAGCAGTTATATCCTAACGCTCGTCCTGTACGCACCGATGTACGGTCGGTACGCAAGTCCGAATCTATATGAGACACGTGACATCGTGGTACATAGGTGTCGGCCAATGAATGCGGCACAAACAAAGGTGGTCCCTTAACTCTAGGCCAAATGCATAAAGAAAACAAAAGTATAGTAATTTGCAACTACATATGGTTTTGAAAGAACAACTTATAAGAAATAAAACATGCATGATATTGAGCAAAAAATTAAACAGTAAAGACAAGGTGTCTTGCCTGGTAGGACGCCTGGTGTACTACAATGATCAATGTGGCACGAACTGCGACTTCGGTGTAACAACTATGCAAGGTGACTTCTGATGGTGGCACGGACAGTTCTATTGGGTCCAGAAGGGTCAAATTAGTTAGGGTCAATAGGTGGAAGGAAAGAATTGGCAAAAGGATAGGAAGATTGGTTACGGACAGGGTAAAAATCAAAGAAATAATGGATAAATAATATATGATTTAGAAAACTATTTATAATCTCTCAAAATATATTCTATGAGTTTAAATAAATACTTGGAGATAGTTATATATATAAAAAATTTCTGAAAGTATATTCTGTTAGTCCAAAAATACCTTTAAGTTAATTAGGTTGAAAATCATAATCGTATTTAGACAAAACCTTGAGTTGTAAAGGTAGGATTTTTTGTAGAAATTTATTAGTTAAAAATATTTTTCAAATATATAAAAATCTAGAAAAATATTTTTTTTGTCAATCCTCCAAATTTGAAATTTCATCTGTAGCTCTATCCTTTTAAAAATAATAATACATATTCCAAAAATGATAACTTAATAAAAAATATTAAAAATAATAATAATTAAACTAATAACCACAATCCCTAATATTCATAACTAAATAATAATAATAAAAATAATAATGAGAGTAATAATAATAATAATGTCCACATACTGCTTTACTAGTAGTAGCCATTAAAATAATTATAATAATAATATTTCAAAAATACTAATAATATATTTATATATACAGTACATAAATACATTCTTAATAATAATAATAATAATAATAATAATAATAAACAAAAACTAAATAAATTATAAAAGAATTCATTATGTGGTTCTCCTCTTTCGAGGAGACCACTCTTCAAACAGAAGCAATGATAGAGAGAGAGAGAGAGAGAGAGGGATTGATAAGGAAAAATAAAAAATAATAATAATATAAAGAAGCAGATGAAGGAGAGGAGTGAGGAAAGAGAGGGGTGAGAGGAACTCGGGGAGTGGTGGTAGAGCTCTGCTCCGGTGGACAGCGGGGGAGAGCGGCGAATCTACACGGCAGAGGGGTCGGGGTACTACGCCGGGACTGGCAAGGTGGGCGGAGTGCGGAGTCGGGCGCTCGCGACAGCGGTGAGCCAGAGGCGGCGCTGCGGGGCGAAAAGAAGGGGGAAGGTCAGAGAAGGTTTCGGTCGGGTGGTGAGCTTGGCGCACGGCGAGGGATGTTTTCAGGTGGAGGCGGCGGGAGCACCGGAGGCGAGTTTCGGTCGGGCGGATCTGGGGGTTTAGGAGATGGGGGTTTAGGGGGTTGGCTGGTTGGAGGAGACGGCGGCGGTGGGTTTTGTCGAGGGGCTATGGAGGCAAAAAAGTTCCAACGGGAGAGGGTTCCGAGAGGGAGAAGGTCGGTCACTGGCTCGTGGCGGACGCCGGCGGGGGCTTGGTAATGGGGGTGTCATGAGGAAGAAGGAGGGGAGCCTGGGCTTTCCGGCGGCGATCAAAAGTCTAGGGCGGTGGTGGACGCACGGTTCGCCGGCGCTGGGGCCAAGTTCGGCCACTCGGCGCGCGAGGCAACCTCCGAGGCGCTGCAAAGGAGGCTAGGGTGATGGGACTGTCGGCGCAGCGGTCGCAGAGAAGCGGATATGCGCGGAGTCCGACGATAGTGGTAAAGCGAAACTGGGAACCAGGGGCGGTCGAAACCGGAGGTCAGGTTAGGGTTTCCAATCCTTCTTTTTCTATGGGTGATGGTGGTGGGGTGTGGTGAGTTTTCTGGTGGGGTTTCGGCCGGTGGCCGTTGCGGTGGTGCGTGTGTGGTGGTGGTTGGGGTGATAATGATGAGGGGTCAGGTGTGGCGGATATGGGTCTGCCACGGTGGTGGCGGTGGTAATGGCGATGACAATGGTGGTTCACTGGCTGTGATGGAGTTCCGATGGTGGTTTGGGGTTTCGGCGCTGTAGTCGGTGGCCGGGTTGGCGTTGGTGGTCCGGTGGAAGTAGGCGATGGATGTGGTGTGGTGATTATGAAGGACTGGTGGTCTGGTGGGCTTGCTGCAGGGTGGTCGGGTGAGAGGAACAGGGGACGACGACGTTCCTAGTAGCTTGGCCGAAGAGGGTGGACGTAGATTAGAGTTTAGGAATAGAATTTGGGATTGTCCGGGGGTGTCGGACACGATCGTTGGAATATGTAATTGTAAGAGCAATTTATAGTGGATGGGAAGTGAAACACGGGCACGGACACGATGCACATATTCCAGTTGTGATGGGGGAGAAATTGTGGAAAATAAAAATTTATGGATGAGTACCTGCCTTTTATAGGATGTGAAAATCTCCAGTTGGATAAGGATTAGGAGTAGTTTAAACCCCAATTAGATAAATCAATAAAATCAAATCTAAATTCAATTTAAATCCAAATAAATCCCCTCTTTAGTTTAAAATCGAATAAGATAAATCCAATTTAAATTACCATAATAGTTAAACATTAAATGAAGCAAATTTCAGAATATACTTTTAGAAATAATAATAAAATAATTAATAAATAATTTCAAAAATCTCAAAAAAATATTTAAATGTTTGATACGCCTTTTGAAAATAAATAAAATAAATAAAATTTGTTTTCAAAAAAAAAAAATACACATGGAATTAATTTCATGTACTCGCATATGAAAGAATATTTACATAAATATTATTTTCGAAATTAATATCCATATTTGTATAAAATAAATTTTTATAAGAAAATAAAACATAAATTTTGGCAAAGGTTTGGTATGTCACATAAAATGAATAAAATGCTTTACGATATAAGTATGTAGAAGAAATATTTATTCAACTATATTTATTGAAAGCTCATAATAAAACAAATTTAGTAATTGATTAAATATTTCGTATCACGCATTTGTACTCGTCGTACAATACCAAAAATAATAATGACTACCAAAATAAATTCAAAAAAAATATTAATGAAAATTTTAGGGGGTTTACGTCCTACCCAACTTACAAGAATTTTGTCCTCGAAATTAAGAATGATTAGGGTGTTGAGAAGGTACTAGGGTATATCGATACGATCAAATCATTGGGCATGGCAAGAAAACGACGTTCGACGCAAACATGCCATTAGAAAAATCGTGATTTAGGTAACCCATAAAAATTTATGAATTAGTCATTGAATGAGGGTTGCTAGTTAACGGAGAAGTAACGATTTAGGTTCACAAATAAGCACGAATTGAGGGTTGGTAAGGAATTGAGTAGGTTACGATAAAATAATTTGAGACTTGGAGGTATGGTTCTAGTGAGAAGACTGCATAATAGCCGTCTAGGTTGAGGGTACGAATACGAGAACTATTGGAATCGCTTTCAAGTTTCAATGAATAAATAGAAGGTTGCGGTAATAGATACGAAATCGACGGGTAGTTCAAGGCGAGGATATAGTCACATTGGTTGGTCAAGGGTTAACTATTTTAGCAATAGATTGTGGGATAATTAAAGGTATTACTTTGGGTCTATCTATTAAGTACGAGTCTTCGTCTAAATAAGTGAAAGACGAAAACCAATGTGAGTCCAAAGAAGTTGTTTTCGAATACCAATATGTGGTTCAAAGGTGATTGAGTAATTCAAAAAGAATTGCCAAGGCTGTCACGGATGAAACTTTAGAGGACAAGTTTAGCTATGTCCCCATCCACATAGAACGATAGATAAAAGCGAACCAAAGTGCATTCGGTTGATCAGACCATCATGCACCGGTTCTGACTAGACAACATGTTAGTGAGCGCGCGCTCAATAACATGTGTCTTGAACAAGTTTGATAACGGTTAAACTTGCAAAACTAGGCTATATTAGCATCATTAATCTAAATAGTAAAAATATAGGCACGTGAGATTAAGATTGAAATAAAGTAGAATTAGTTCAAACTCCTTAAGACTTTAAGTTATATCCTATGTTGGTCTCTATACAGTCGTCCTATAGTCTTCCTGTCCGAGTCCTTAGTTGGCTAAATGGGTTAGGGTTCCCTAAATTCTAGAACCTAAGTAAACTTGCTATTATATGTCACAAGGACAAAAGGATTACTAGGTCACAAGGCATTCTACCCAACTTAAAAGAATTAGACTAATGGTGTTTTGGGAAAAAGAAACATGTCTAACTAGTAGGGTCACATGTCTACCTCTAGCACGCACGAAGGGAAGATAAGGATTTATGATAGAAGGAATCAAGCAAGATGCAATCGATGATTCGAACGGTAGATAAAATCTAGGAAAGAGGTCAAGTATGTGGATGAGATCCTAGACTTCTAATCCTATTCGCAGGCTTGCTTGGTACGGTAAAGTAACCAAACAATTTATCTCGACCTGCATGGGCCACCACAAAAACATGTAACGCCCCATTCCCAAAATACATAGGACTAGGAACGTAGCATGCCAGCTGTATATATACGAAGTACACTCCAATATATGGAAACCTCGTATGAATACATGAGCTGTAAAATGCAGTAGAACCATAACTAATCTCATCCACAACAAAATAAATGAATAAAAGATATCATATAATGATAATGAATTGTCTTGATACAATATGTTGGGCGGAGACAAATCTACTACCAACAAGTAAAGGAAAACACATGAGGAATGAAAAGAATTTGGCGAGCGAAGAAAAGACGATCAAAGTGCAATCACCCTCGAAGAAATGGAGATAGTCACGGCTAGAACTAGAGCACCTGCGAAAGACAAGAGCACACACCAGGCGAGTCACTAACGACAGCTAGAGGAAAGTAAATGCACGGCACATTTGTGTTTCAACCGAGGCACTAGTGGCATCTAGAGAAAAGTAAATAAATGCACGGCACACTAGCTCTCGGCTGAGTCACAAATGGCAGCTAGAGAAAAGTAAATGTGTGAAAGACCCTGCGCCTAATAACTGTCTTCCACCTCACCATGCACTACTCGTGCTGAATCTACACCACGATATTTCTAATAACCGCTAAGTTTTCTAGGCAACTATATCAGCAGTTATATCCTAACGCCCGTCATGTACGCACCGATATACGGTCGGTACACAAGTCTGAATCTATATGAGGCACGTGACATCGTGGTACATAGGTGTCGGCCAATAAATGCGGCACAAACAAAGGTGGTCCCTTAACTCTAGGCCAAATGCAAAGTATAGTAATTTGCAACTACATATGGTTTTGAAAGAACAACTTATAAGAAATAAAACATGCATGATATTGATCAAGAAATCAAACAGTAAAGGCAAGGTGTCTTGCCTGGTAGGACGCCTGGTGTACTACAATGATCAATGTGGCACGAACTGCAACTTCGGTGTAACAACTATGCAAGGTGACTTCTGATGGTGGCACGGACAGTTCTATTGGGTCCAGAAGGGTCAAATTAGTTAGGGTCAATAGGTGGAAGGAAAGAATTGGCAAAGGGATAGAAAGATTGGTTACGGACAGGAAAAAAATCAAAGAAATAATGGATAAATAATATATGATTTAGAAAACTATTTATAATCTCTCAAAATATATTCTATGAGTTTAAATAAATACTTGGAAATAGTTATATATATATATAAAATTCTGAAAGTATATTCTGTTAGTCCAAAAATACCATTAAGTTAATTAGGTTGAAAATCATAATCGTATTTAGACAAAACCTTAAGTTGTAAAGGTAGGATTTTTCGTAGAAATCTATTAGTTAAAAATATTTTTCAAATATATAAAAATCTAGGAAAATATTTTTTCTTGTCAATCCTCCAAATTTGAAATTCTGTAACTCTATCCTTTTAAAAATAATAATACATATTCCAAAAATGATAACTTAATAAAAATATTAAAAATAATAATAATAAAACTAATAACCACAATCCCTAAAATTCATAACTAAATAATAATAATAAAAATGATAATGATAGTAATAATAATAATAATGTCCATATACTGCTTTACTAGTGGTAGCCATTAAAATAATTATAATAATAATATTTCAAAAATACTAATGATATATTTACATATACAGTACATAAATACGTTCTTATTAATAATAATAATAATAATAATAATAATAATAATAATAATAATAATAACAATAACAATAATAATAATAATAATAACAATAATAAACAATAACTAAATAAAGGTCGGAGAAGGTTCTACACGGCCGAGGGGTCGGGGTACTACGTCGGGGCTGGCAAGGTGGGCGGAGTGCGAAGTCGGGCGCTCGCGACATCGGTGAGCCGGAGGCGGCGCTGCGGGGCGGAGAGAAGGAGGAAGGTCGGAGAAGGTTTCGGTCGGGTGGTGAGCTCGGCGCACGGCGAGGGATGTTTTCCGGTGGAGGCGGCGGGAGCACCGGAGGCGAGTTTCGGTCGGGCGGATCTGGGGGTTTAGGCGATGGGGATTTTGGCGGTTGGCTGGTTGGAGGAGACGACGGCGGTAGGTTTTGTCGAGGGGTTATGGACGCGGAAAAGTTCCAACGGGAGAGGGTTCCGAGAGGGAGAAGGTCGGTTACTGGCTCGTGGCGGATGCCGGCGGGGGCTTGGCAATGCGGGTGTCATGAGAAAGAAGGAGGGGAGCATGGGCTTTCCGGCGACGATCGGAAGTCTAGGGCGGCGGTGGACGCACGGTTCGTCGGCGCTGGGGCCAAGTTTGGCCACTCGGCGCACGAGGCAACCGCTGTGCCGCTGCGAAGGAGGCTAGGGTGATGGGACTGTCGGCGCAGCGGTCGCAGAGAAGCGGATACGCGCGGAGTCCGATGATAGTGGTACAGCAGAACGGGGAACCAGGGGCGGTCGGAACCGGAGGTCAGGTTAGGTTTTCCAATCCTTCTTCTTCTATGGGTGATGATGGTGGGGTGTGGTGAGTTTTCTGGTGGGGTTTCGGCCGGTGGCCGTGGCGGTGGTGCGTTTGTGGTGGTTGTTGGGGCGATGATGATGAGGGGCCCGGTGTGGCGGAGACGGGTCTGCCACGGTGGTGGCGGTGGTATTGGCGATGATGATGGTGGTTCACTGGCTGTGATGGAGTTCCGATGGTGGTTTGGGGTTTCGGCGCTGCAGTCGGTGGCCGGGTTGGCGTTGGTGGTCAGGTAGAAGTAGGCGATGGCTGTGGTGTGGTGATTGTGAAGGGCTGGTGGTCTGGTGGGCTTGCTGCAGGGTGGTCGGCCAAGAGGAATTGGGGACGGCGACGTTCCTAGTAGCTTGGCCGAAGAGGGTGGACGTAGGTTAGAGTTTAGGAATAGAATTTAGGATTGTCCAGGGGTGTCGGACACGATCGTTGGAATATGTAATTGTAACAGCAATTTATAGTGGATGGGAAGGGAAACACGGGCACGGACACGATGCACATATTCTAGTTGTGATGGTGGAAAAATTATGAAAAATAAAAATTTATGGATGAGTACCTCCCTTTTATAGGATGTGGGAATCCCCAGTTGGATAAGGATTAGGAGTAGTTTAAACCCCTATTAGATAAATCAATAAAATCAAATCTAAATTCAATTTAAATCCAAATAAATTCCCTCTTTAGTTTAAAATCGAATAATATAAATTCAATTTAAATTACCATAATAGTTAAACATTAAATGAAGCAAATTTCAAAATATACTTTTAGAAATAATAATAAAATAATTAATAAATAATTTCAAAAATCTCAAAAAAATATTTAAATGTTTGATACGCCTTTTGAAAATAAATAAAATAAATACAATTTGTTTCGAAAAAATAAAATACACATGGATTTAATTTCATGTACTCGCATATGAAAGAATATTTACATAAATATTATTTTCAAAATTAATATCCATATTTGTATAAAATAAATTTTTATAAGAAAATAAAACATAAATTTTGGCAAAGGTTTGGTATGTCACATAGAATGAATAAAATGCTTTACAATATAAGTATGTAGAAGAAATATTTATTCAGCTATATTTATTGAAAGCTCATAATAAAACAAATTTAGTAATTGATTAAATATTTCGTATCACGCATTTGTACTCGTCGTACAATACCAAAAATAATAATCACTTCCAAAATAAATTCAAAAAAATATTAGTGAAAATTTTAGAGGGTTTACACCGCACGCTTCGAATCGCCAAGGAACTCCATGCCTCGACGCATCCAAGCGAGCTCCGCACCACGAGCTTCTACCTGCGCCTGCACATGAAAACTATGTGGGTGTCAGTACTCAACTGTACTGGTGGAGTGAGCTCCTCGCCCACCCATACAAAAACGACACGTTTATTTTACTTTATGCAATACAAGTCCCTTTACGATTGTCTTTCTAGTCTTGCCTTAGGATCGATTTTAGGTCCGACGCCTTGGCCTATTTGTGTCTCTAGACTATCACTGTGCTACCGTACCGATATCTTCCCTATCCTTGCCTCCAGACCTTTCTCGTGCTTGCATTGTCAATGCACCGACTCATACTTGTCTTTCGTTCCATACTCTGGGACGTACAACTCGGTCGTGCCATGAACTCGACTTGTGCTTTAGTATCACTGAGGCAGTGCCTCCTCGCTTAGTCTTGCCTATACCCGTGTTGTGACAACGCGGTCGTGCCTCACATCTCGAGATCGTGCCTTACAGCTTAACCTGACTTAACCAAACTTGCCCTACGGCCCTTACAAACTTAACTCAAAATATCTAACCCAACTTGTGGAACCGGTGTTGAGAACTCAAGCATGACGTCGTATCTCGTGCCGAAGCACGTGTCTTTACGCATAGCCAAATCTTAGGCTTTATAATACCTTATGTGCATACCGTGCACGCATTCCATAACTCAACACATACCGTGCTTACATTTCCTTTATTACGACCGACACCGTGCATGCAGATTCGCCGCTTAGCACGCCAATTATCTATATGAAAGGCCACTGGCATGACAAGCCATCGTGGACCTAGCTCGAGTAGGCGGCGGGTCCTTCGATGCAAGGTAGCTAGCCCCATAGAAAGCCCTCGACTACCCACGCAATACGTGCGCTGCTATAACGTCTACCTCCTAGGACTTCTGGGCCCGGTGCCCCGGCGTATAACCAGTCTAGGCATAAATCCTTGTCGACAAGTTGTCCAATGACCACGCACCTACGAGACATCTAGACTCACGTAAATGCATGACCTAATTTGTTGGTACGACTGGAACAATACTTAGCAACACGTGCTCTGAACCACACTTTGCGTAACGTGCATCGGGACCGTGAAACTCCTAACCGAGGGACCGCCTCATACTTCTTAACGTGCATAGGAACGTGAGACTCCCAACCGAGGGACCGCTTCATACCTCTTAACGTGCATAGGAACACGAGACTCCCAACCGAGGGACCGCCTAGAACTTTTTAACGTGCATAGGAACGAGAGACTCCCAACCGAGGGACAGCCTCATACTTCTTAACGTACATAGGAACGTCTCATACTCCAATATATTCCGTGCGTCACTATCGTCCAAGTCACACTCTATGTGACGAGCCTTAAGACCGTGGAAACGAATACCTATAAGCAGCCGTAGAACCGTGGGACCGTGCATACGCTCAACTTGAACAACCAATTTCTTTGGGTACCTAAACTCATGCCAAAAGCCGTGCGATACAACTTAGCTCGTGGGACGATCAAGGCTACGCCGAGCCTTGCATTCCGTGGAAACGTGCATGCTTTATCGAGCGTCTACGCGGGCGACGCCTATGACTTAGGCTAACTCATAGTTTATGACGAATACCAACTTTTTCTTCTCCCAAGCCACAGGCCGAAGGACCGAGTGTCATTTTCAAAGCACGCTGAGCCGACTTCTAAGCAGATCGTGGGACCTTTTTCCATGTTCTAACACATTTTGACCCGTCAGGATTATTTCCTTAGCTATGTGGATTCGTCTCTTTTATTAGAAAGCCTATTGTGCAAGTTGAAAACGTGCGATTTATTAGGTGAAGGCTAAGATGAGGCAAGTTCACTGAAACTACCCCACCTGAGCGAGCGGTCGCCTTGACCGAGCGATGTCTCTGAGCAAGCCATTGTAAGGCTAAGTCCGAACACCGTCGGCGTTTCGATTCCTCCGATTAACTAAGCGGGACGGGACACTACATTATCATACACCACTCAGAAAAAGTTTCGTCCTCGAAACTTTCTGAGTACACTTATCGGCTTATAACTTGATCCAACATCCTACGTTTCTCGCACACACTACTCTTATGTGTTCCCTCAATCCGAGCCACGCTCGCGCTTATCGCTAACTTAGTCGTAGGGCACACCAACCGATCAACCGACATTCAAACTCGTCTCAATTCAATGATCGCATTACCATCATCATTTCTTCGAAACTCACGATCTCAAAATCCTCGACACTTTTCTGTTCATCAAGTCTCACTTGATTCAACGTATCACTTAGTTGGATCGTGCACATTTTCTAGGCGTCCCCAAAATATATACATTTCAGCCAAGCCTCGTGATAGAGAATCTGCCATCACCACTCGAGTCGGATCATGCACATATTTGGGCGTCCCTGATATACGTGCATGTCAACCGAGCCTTATGAGTGGTGCCTCCACAATTTTCTATCGCTTCGCACTCGGACGTCTGCCTAACCGCTAGGCTATGTCTTTTGTCAGTACTGGAATCATAGTTCCCAAACAACGATATCAACACCCATCCTAAGGTCAAACCAAATCGATGGTACGGGGTTTTCTACCCAAGCTCGCATCACTCATATTTCTAAACATCGAGCATCGATTCCCTACACATCCTAACATTCGTCGCACGGGGTCCGGGTCGTTCAGTAAAGCCATCCTAGGATAACTCACGTTTCAACCAATTCCACGTCATATCAATATCGTTCGTTCATCAAGCCGTTTCGCATCGTCTATCTCTTTGAACACGTTCGATATAATCCTCCTATCAATCTTTCCAAGTCAAGCACGCTACGACACGATTCATCACTAGACCAAAATTCACATTTCATACTTCCTAAGTCATTTATCCCAATTCACGCAATCGATAACAAGGTCGTCTGACTTAGCAATATACCACGCCCCGAACTCACGCGAGTCAGATTATCCATGGTGTGTACGAATCACCATGCACGCTCCCGCAGGATAATCATCCTCATCCGGACGTAACTCTTGTTTGTGTCTAGACTAGTTCATTCTCGATACACGGATTGGACCTACTCAATCCTCAAGTTTTATTCATTCGTCAATCACAAGTCCTACAAATCCTCGAATTCACCTTCGCATCAAACCAACAAGTCGAGACAATCAAAGTTGCCACGTTCCAATTTTTTAAGTTCGATCATTCCTGCGACATGAATCACCATGTCAGCGCTCACGCGGAACGATCGTCCCAAATCCGACGTAACGCATGTGCGAGGCTAGAGTTACACTCGCGCAAGAATTTCGATGTTGTGGTCGTCCGCGTAATCATCAAGATACGATCATTTTCATCCAACATTCATCTCAATCAAAACCTAAGTATAGCATCCAACCGAACAATAACACTTGCACGATCGTCATTCACCGTGTTAGAGTACCCCCGAGTTATCCCATATCGATCTTTGATACGCCTCAATACCATCGATGACATGCGTAACCTGACGATCTTCTTTTGCAACGAATTTTGAGTCGTACGAATGATGCTAGCGTACGTCTGGATAATCTCATCGACATTTAAATTCAAGTTCGATAATCATCCCTCTAATTGTTCACAACATCAATTTCTTCAAACCCAATTTCACGTATCATTCATCTGTCAATCTTAAGTCATCGACCAACGTATTTTCTCAATTTGCATCATTCCTTGCTAACTCAATTATCGAACAACATCCATTCCAATCCTCAGAGTCATTTTCAAACATTCGAATCAAACTTTTTCATGCACGCTATCTTCCCGTCGTGCTAACTTTTCGTATACGATCCGTATCAATTTCTTTAATCAAGTCATCCATTTATTTTATCGTTTAGAATCTACATTCAACCATTTCGTAACTCGCATTACCGTTCACAAATCGTCCGAATGATATCTCGTTTGCGACTCTCGAATCATGATCGACTAAGCGCTACTCGTTCTATGGCTTTGCGATATCATCGCTTGTCGACACACTCGTACTATCCGTAAATCCTATGGTTCTGCTCGAACAAATTTCTATAACGTCCATACACCACTCAGGGTCAAGTCATTCTACAAATTCTCAAAAAGGTCATACGATTCACAATCGACATGTTCAATTGTGCGTTCACCCATTTTTCAAGGACTAAGAACCATTTCTCGTGTTCGCTTTAGCGTTGGTCAAGTAGCGTCTCTATCAACATACGTTCTAAGTCTCACTTATACTTGTCCGTGCGATAGTCAATCTCGCTCGCAAACTCGTTCGCACCAGAAGGTCTACGTGCACGAAACCCGACACAACTTAGCCAAAAGGCTGTGTGCATAACCATCCCGTTCGAACTATATTTTGGTCTCGTGTACTCGTTTGCTATTGTCAGCGTAAGGTTATTCAGGCACGCAATGCGTTTGCTAACTTTTAGCACCGATTTTCTATCAACTCAAGGTCGGCACCGTTCGGCCCAAAGGCCATCACCTATCGATGCGTTCGATTGAACACTTGTACGAGCTTTTGAAAATATTAGACTTATTGTATGGACATCCCGTGGGACAATTGAGAGAGAGCGCACCAACGATATCAACTTACGGAAGCAACACTTCAGAATTGGCTGAAAAAACGGAGTTAAAGAATTCAATTGATAGTCCAAGGACGTAAAGTCGTGCTCTGATACCATTATGTCGCACCCCGCTCCCGTAGAAGCGATCGTCCTCGCTAAGACGTGATGTCGTACGAGCCTAGATTGCGTTCGTACAAGGCGGGTTCCATAACGGCCGATTTCAACCTGCTGCGACGGGGTCGTTGCACAGAAGTCCCAAGCAGAGACATTGAACACGCAGCAGAAATTTAGAACAAAACATAAGTTATTCAAATGAAGCTCTTTATTGATATGGAAACAAGTTTACAATGGGGGCACAAGGCCAAGAATACAAGTCACTCAAGCTCACTATTCTCTCATTACAATCACTCAGCTCTCTCTCTTCTCTCGATACAATGCTTGAGCTAGCGGAAGCTTCAAAAGGCGATGTCCATACATTATGTCCCGTATAAGTCTTCATTCCATGCGGCCGCATGCTTCGAATCACCAAGGAACTCCATGCCTCGACGCATCTAAGCGAGCTCCACACCACAAGCTTCTACCTGCACCTGTACATGAAAACTATGTGGGTGTCAGTACTCAACTGTACTGGTGGAGTGAGCTCCTCGCCCACCCATACAAAACTGACACGTTTATTTTACTTTATGCAATACAAGTCCCTTCACGATTGTCTTTCTAGTCTTGCCTTAGGATCAATTTTAGGACCGACGCCTTGGCCTATTTGTGTCTCAAGACCATCACCGTGCTATCATACCGATATCTTCCCTATCCATGCCTCTAGACCTTTCTCGTGCTTGTATTGTCAATGCACCGACTCATACTTGTCTTTCGTGCCATACTCTGGGACGTAACGACTCGGTCGTGCCATGAACTCGACTCGTGCTTTAGTATCACTGAGGCAGTGCCTCCTCGCTTAATCTTGCCTATACTCGTGTTGTCACAACGCGGCTGTGCCTCACATCTCGAGGTCGTGCCTCACAACTTAACCTGACTAAACCAAACTTGCCCTACGGTCCTTCCAGACTTAACTCGAAATGTCTAACCCAACTTGTGGAACCGCTGTTGAAAACTCAAGCACGACGTCGTATTTTGTGCCGAAGCACGTGTCTTTACGCATAGCCAAATCTTAGGCTTTATAATACCTTATGTGCATACCGTGCACGCATTCCACAACTCAACACATACCGTGCTTACACTTCCTTTATTAAGACCGACACCGTGCATGCGGATTCGCCGCTTAGCACGCCAATTATCTATATGAAAGGCCACTGGCATGGCAAGCCATCGTGGACATAGCTCGGGTAGGCGGTGGGTCCTTCGATACAAGGTAGCTAGCTCCATAGAAAGCCCCCGATTACCCACGCAATACGTGCGCTGCTATAACGTCTACCTCCTAGGACGACTGGGCCCGGTGCCCCAGCGTATAACCAGTCTAGGTAGAAATCCTTGTCGACAAGTTGTCCAATGACTATGCACCTACGAGACATCTTGACTCACGTAAATGCATGGCCTAATTTGCTGGTACAACTGGAACAATACTTAGCAACACGTGCCCTGAACCACACTTTGCGTAACATGCATCGAGACCGTGAGACTCCCAACCGAGGGACCGTCTCATACTTCTAAACGTGCATAGGAACGTCTCATCCTCCAATGTATTCCGTGCGACACAATTGTCCAAGTCACACTCTATGTGACGAGTCTTAAGATCGTGGGAACGAATGGCTATATGCAGTCATAGATCCGTGGGACCGTGCATACGCTCAACTTGAACAACCAATTTCTTTAGGTACCTAAACTCATGCCATAAGCCGTGTGATACAACTTAGCTCGTGGGACGATCAAGGCTACGTCGATCCTTGCATTCCA
The DNA here is from genome assembly GCA_029216955.1 of Iris pallida. NCBI lineage: Eukaryota > Viridiplantae > Streptophyta > Magnoliopsida > Asparagales > Iridaceae > Iris > Iris pallida. Next base: position 237,005 of record JANAVB010001067.1, read on the forward strand.
TGGAAACTTGCATGCTTTATCGAGCATCTACGCTAGCGACGCCTATGACTTAGGCTAACTCATAGTTTGTGACGAATACCAACTTTTCCTTCTCCCAAGCCACGGGACGAAGGACCGTGTGTCATTTTCAACGCACGCTGAGCCGACTTCTAAGCAGACTGTGGGACCTTTTTCCATGTTCTAACATATTTCGACCCGTCAGGATTATTCCCTTAGCTATGTGGATTCGTCTCTTTTATTAGCAAGCCTATTGTGCAAGTTGAAAATGTGCGATTTATTAGGTGAAGGCTAAGATGAGGCAAGTTTACCGAAACTACCCCACCTGAGCGAGCGGTCGCCTTGACCAAGCGATGTCTCCGAGCAAGCCATTGCAAGGCTAAGTCCGAACGCCGTCGGCATTTCGATTCCTCCGATTGACTGAGTGGGACGGGGCACTACAGATAGTGACCTAGAACAACGTTCTACCGCTGACACTGCGGCGTAGGCTGAACGTACCCACTTCTCGTGCCCCTACACTGGGTGCAGGTCGTGATATGGACATCAATTCAAAGGAACAAGTGATTTGGTATGTTCCTAGTTTTGGGAACTAACAAAGGTCATACAAGTATGTTATCCAAACAACTAGATTAAGAATATATCAAATCCTAATTGGGTTGAACCAATGTGAAGGAAATGAAACGGGACATTGGTCTGAACTACAAAGTAGTGGATTGGGTTGCATACATTTGCAATGGGGTCTAAACTAATGTTCAATATCTCTGAATCATAGGAGATATCTGGACATAACCAAAATGGATAGAACAATGCAATGTGTCACGCCCAAGAACCAGAATTCTGGCAAGTGGGGACGGACAAGGCCAGCTACATAATGCAAAAGTACACCAGTACTCTGAAATCACGTATAAGCTGTCAAGACATGGGGGTTATTTCTACAAGCCAATAGCCGATCCTAGGTCAAGCAATCCTAGGTATCTCAATCACAGGCAATTATACAAAGTACAAGAAGTATGATCATCAGACATATAATATTAAAGCATCCCAAACCATATATACATGGATGATCATGAAGCTAGTAATACAAAATAGAGAACTAGTAAGAGTAATAGTCATACATGATAAGCTCTAGCTATAGTCTAGAATACGCACATCATGTTTTGGCCCGTAGGCTAAATGTCAAGAACCAAAACACGAGCTAAACACATGCTCGGAGGCTAAACGCTACAAAAGAATAATGTACATATCAAGTGGGAGAATGAAACAAGAAACCCACTCAGGTACTCTGGTGCTCCGGACGGTCACCGTCGAGTAGATGGTACGGAAGATCCTTCGGACTATTCTATCAGATCTGGCCAAACAAAACCAGTGGGGTCAGACCCCCAATAGCAAGTACCACAAAGGAAGCCAAACTTATGAACTAAAACTAGCATTAACTAACATAGCAATGGATAGAGACATAAATAAGCAAATGCCAATCGAGACTCGTGCACTACCAATCACTACAAGAATATATAGCATTTACAGCGTGCAATTTACGAAGCGCAGTTGCTGTGCGTTGTAAATGATACTCTTTCACAGCGTGCAAATATGTGCGCCGTAAAAGAGTTGATTTTTGTCTTTTTATGGCATATTTGACATGCACGCCGTAATTGAAGACTCATTTACAGTATGCATTTTTGCACGTTGTAATTGAAGACCCATTTACGGCATGCATTTTTGCGTGTTGTAATTGGAGACTCATTTATGGCATAGATTTTTGCATGTTGTAATTGAAGACTCATTTACGACACGTATTTTTGCGCGTTGTAATTGAAGGCTCATTTACGACATGCATTTTTGTGCGTTGTAAATGAAGACTCATTTACAACATGTATTTTTGTGCGTTGTAATTGAAGACTCATTTATAGCATGCATTTTTGCACGTTGTAACTGAAGACTCATATTCCAGGTAAAACATAATAATAATAAAAATAATAAAAACTAAGCAAACAACAAAAATCTTCTAAAAAAATCATTCTTAAAAATGAAAAAGAAAAATTATTGGATTTTGTTCTCAAGAAAATAAAAAAAAAGAAAAATTGGAAAAAAAAAAATATAGAAAATATTCTTAAAGGATATAATGATTATATTTTGTGGATAAATTATTCATTGGAATATACCCATTTTTTTAAAAAAAATTTATAACATAATTTAAATATAAAAAAAATTCATCCTAAATTTGTGCAAAAAGAAAAGATGATAAAAAAAAGTTATCTAATATTAAAATGGCGAACATTTAATAACTATCAATTTTATATAAAAAAGTTTAAATTTCAAATTTTCATCCCTCTTTTCGTTACCCTCTTATATTTTCATTTCCCTCTTTTTTTGTTACCCTCCTTGTATAAATGAAGACTCAGTTACGGCATGCATTTTTGTGAGTTGCAATTGAAGACTCATCTATGGCATGCATTTTTACTCGTTGTAATTGAATACTCATATTTCGGATAAAAAATAATAAAAAATAAAAAAATAAAAAGAATAAAAACTGAAAAAACAAGAAAATAAATCTTTTAAAAAACAAAAATCATTCTTAAAAAATGAAAAAGAAAAATTATTGGATTTTTCAAAAAAATAAAAAAACCAAAATAAACTTAAAAAAACCAAAATTAAAAACAATAAATAAATAGAATTATTGAAAAAATGGTATAAAAATTATATTTTTAATGGATATAATGATATATTTTGTGGATAAATTATTTATTGGATATGCCAATTTTTAAATATAAAATTTTATGACATAAAATAAATATAAAAATAAAAAATTTATCCTAAATTTGTGGAATAGGAATAGATGATAACAACAATTATCTAATAAAATGACGACATTTAACAAATACCAATTTTATATAAAACAAAAAGTTTAAATTTCAAATTTTTATTTCCCTCTTATATTTTCATTTCTATTTTTAGTTACCCTCTTAAATTTTCTCCAGTTAAAATTTTCAGCACAAATTTTACATGCATTTTTTTGTTTCCCTCCTACGCTTTTTTAATTTCAAAACTATGTTTTCATAGTAGTTCCGCACAAATTTTCAGATTCATGCACAAATTTCACATGCCCTAATTATTTGCATTTCAAAACTTCCACCTATGTTTTCATTTTTTATGTCCAATGCAACAGCCAATCACACTAGCCAAAACCACCTAGAGCGGATCTCCATCCATGTCCTCTCGCCAAAGCAAATCTCTTCCGTCCATTTCCAGCCAAATCCAACGTTCCCAGAACCACCCATACCTAAAATTTCAATAACTCGCCCCCACCAAAACTTAAAACATTCTGCCATTTTCCTCTGCAACCCAAACCTTCCATCCACCATTTCCCTTTGTTGCAGTTGTGCGTGGACTACCGCGGAGGCGACGGGTTGGAGCAGAACGGGCAGAGGTTCCTTTGGGTGGTGCGTAGCCCCTCCAATAACCCGGCCAACTCGTCATAAAGGAGCTGAAGGCGAGGATCGAGAAGCTGAAGCAGCGGCCAGCAGCGACGTATCGAGAATTTCTGACACGGAGGCCGATAATTGCTGTGAGGTCGCGAACGAGGCCGAGCTGTTGCCTGTAGTGGATGTCAGGTTCCGGGATCCGATGTTGGTGGTGGTCCTGGTCACCGGGGGCCCGGCGAAGAGGTTCCTGTTCTACAAGGCCGTCCGGGACCTCCTGGCAGAAGGCGCGGAGGTCGTGAACGCCAGCTTCTCGATGGTGAATGACAAGGTCTTCTACAGGGTTCACTCACAGCGGGCGGCTCCATCGTGGACCGGGCTGGACCTTTCGAGAGTTTTCGAGAGACTGAGGAACTGATGCAATGAGTTTTCGAGAGACTGAACATTTGCAGCTTAATTAGTTTTGATACAGTTACGACCCTTAGTTTTTCATTGGACTATGTAGGAAGAAGTAGGAGTTTTTTTTTTTTTTGAGGAATTGAACCAATGGCACCAATCCTAGGTTTTTTTTTTTTTGCAAAACCTAAAAACCTGGGTTTTTTTTGTTGGTTCTTCTTGATTCCTATTTTTCCACTCCTCCACAGTTCCTAGAGTCCATTGAAAAGTTGAGAGTTGTATGTATTATTATGACAACGAGAGTTATGCTTGTGACGTGTTCGATGAATTTACTCTTCCATAAACTATTAGTAATGTCTATTTTAATTTCTACCAAACTGTGAGTTGCTTGTAGTTGTAAACAATGTTTAGGAAAAGAGTATCGAAATATCTGTTATATTCATTATGCTTGAAGAATTGTAACCTGATTTTGAGTTGTAAGATTGTAGATTGGGTATTGGCTTGTAATTGTAGACTGTGTATTGGGAATAAAATATATATCGAAATATCTGTTATATTCATTGTGCTTGAAGAATTGTAACCTGCTCATTAATGTCTAAGAAAATAAATTCGATTTTTAGGCTCAATATGGCCACAAAGTTTTTATATATATATATTTTTCATTCCTAATGGTCATTTACAGCGTTCGAATGTGTGTTGTAAAAAGATGGAGAGGATCATTTACAACATTCGAATGCGCGTTGTAAAAAAATAAAGAAGGTCATTTACATCGTTTTAATGCGTGTTGTAAAAGATGGCAATGGTCATTTGCAGCGTTCGTAAGCGCGTTGTAAAAACATGGAGAGGATCATTTACAGCATTCGAATGTGCATTGTAAAAAGATGGAGATAATCATTTACAGCATGCGGCTGCGCGTTGTAAATAATTGGATCATTTGCGGCATGGCCTTTTACGGCACAAAAATGTACACCGTAAAAGATCTTTTACGGCATGTTTCGCATGCCATAAACGATCGTATTTCTTGTAGTGAATGCACTTATCTCGAGAATAGAAAGATAATAAGCAAAGCAACCTGGAGCATAAAGTAAATCATATGTGACATAAAGTAAACTGTGGACATGTGAATTAAACGGAAGCATGTGAACATGTAAGACAAATTGGACATGTGAGCATGTGAGATAACTGGACATGTGAGCATGGAAGACAACTGGGATATGTGAGCATGGGAGACAACTGGACATGTGAGAGTGGGAGACAACTGGGATATGTGAGCATGGGAGACAACTGGGACATGAGAGCATGTGAGAACTATATAGAATGACAAATGATAAGATGACTTAGGAACTAATCCGGAACCCAAGTTACAACCCGTAAACTAAACAAGGACCGGGGTTGTAACCCTTCTCCTGAACAGAACTTAGTTTCTAATCATTATATAGCATAAGGATCATGTATGGCGTGTGAGTACTGAATAGGACGACAAATGATAAGATGACTTAGGAGCTATTCCGGAAGCCAAGTTACAATCCATAAACCAAACATAGACCAGGGTTGTAACCCTTCTCCTGAACAGAACATAGCCTCCGATCATTCATCGACAAAAGTAAAGCATGAAAAATAATGTACTGAAATAAACATACGGACACTGCCTAAACAAAACTAAACTGGACTGGACTACATCCATCAATCATAGCCAGGCAATGAGTATAGCTTGATACTTTAACTCACTAGGGTTATCACAAGCCCAGTTACTACAAGATACAATAAGATGTTCCAGCAGTCACAAGCCCTGCAGACTATCCAGTTATCCTTCCGCAGGTTGAGAGAGTTGTATTAGGTGACTTGGGAGTGCAACACATGACAGTATGCTGGAAATGTGCCCTACTCGTTGGCAGGCTACAAGTCCAATTAAAGTGCCCAGATAACGGGATCGCCTGTGACTGGGTAATCTTTCTATATGAACTACTTGATCAATCTAGTCATTAACCTAGTCAGATTCAGTATGAATTCCTGACCGTGGTAACCAGAAATTCATGTCCTAGACATAATACAGACGAGACATGTAGCTTATTCACGTATACACAATACATTCAACCACGGTATCCAAAAGAGTTACATTAGCAAGGGAGGATAGCCGTCGCAAAAGCATCTTGATTAAGCATGTCATGTTAGGTTTACTTATCATGTCAAGAGTGCGCCACAACGGACCACTATCAAGAATTATCATGTTAAGGTTTACTTGTCATATAAAGAGTACTTGTCCGGAGTGTGCCTCGACGGGCCACTATCATGTAAAACAAAGAAGTGACATGTAACATGAGTGCACCACAACGGGTCACTATCTAGAATAAGCAGAGAAGAGACGTGTAGCATAAGTGCACCACGACGGGCCACTATCTAGATTAAACAAAGAAGAGACATAAATCATGAGTGCACCCCGACGAGCCATTATCTAGATTAAGCAAAGAAGAGACATAAATCATGAGTGCACCCCGACGGGCCACTATCTAGATTAAGCAAAGAAGAGACATGTAGCATGAGTGCACCACGACGGGCCACTACCTAGATTAAGCAAACATGACAATAAGGATCGCATGTAGAAAGAATTAGATAAAAGACGTATCATGGCATGGGAGAAGGAATAAATAAATAAAAGTACTACTTGACATAAAATAATAATTGAATCTGTGCTAGTGTTAAGAATATAAGGGGGTACAATTATTCTCTAAATGTACAAAATCATCTAATCATGATAAGAATTTATTACAGTCGAAGGAAACCTCAAAAATGTCAAGTACAAAAAATATGTCAGAAAAATCAAAACTATGATTGAAATTATCAATAGCATATGAACTCCAATTAAAGTGAAACAAGAAGATTCTTAAAGCCAAGACAAAGATCTACAACTTCCATGTTTTGAGTTTTTCAAGAATTTAGCTACAAAACAGCTCAAATGGGCAAAAATAGTCATTTGGAGTCATGTTGCGCGCAAGCACGACGCGCAACGCACAAGTTGCGCTGCACGTGCGAGCAAAACTGTCCACGGTGCACGTTGCACGGCATGAAGTCCCGGGCGGCGCGTGGCACGCAAGTTATGCTGCGTGCGAGGGAAAAAGTGCCCACGGCGCACGTTGCGGGCAGAAAATCGTGCGCGGAACGCAGCGTGCAAGTTGCGCTGCACGCGAGGGCAAAAGTGCCCAAGGCTCACGTTACGCGACAGAAAATCGCACACGACGCGCAAGGGCAAAGTGCCCACTGCGCACGTTGTGCGCAAGCACGGCGCGCGGTGCGCAAGCAGGGAAAATGCTGCGCGCGACACTGTTCATCGTCCCGACAGCACCAAAAGGTGTGGGGAACC